>JANIJG010009904.1:0-46806 GCA_024611175.1 Megaceryle torquata
TTTGATAGAAAAATGACTGAAGGTCGATGTAAAAGAAAAAAAAAAAAAACAAACCACAAAAAAACCCCCCAACCCAACCAAAAAACAACCCCAAAACTGTATCATTTAGCTAAATGGAGCTGTAGGTAAGGTGGTGCCTTGTTGGCAGGAAGGACAGTTTTCATTACTTTAATTGTGTGATTTGTCGGGATTTTCAGCTTTTTATAAATGCTGTAGTGTTATATGACAGAATTAAAAGGATTTAGAATAAAAGGAGTTTAAGAAAAAGACTTTGCAACAGGATTTCAATACTTTTTGTATTTGGGGGATTTAGCTAGCTGTTTTTCATTTCAATCATCCTGCTGCATTTGGTTAAACACTGTGTGTGGAGCAGGTGTGTGCAACGTCAGCGTATCGCACATGCAAACAAACACGATTTTACAAATCAAAATTAATCCACCATAACTTGGAAGATTAAATCCCACCGCAGAACTAGAAAGGGTTGTTGACTCCATTAAGCATTGCAGAGAACAACACATGTCGCTTTTTTGCAATCTCGTGAATGGGGCAGCTATTAACCTGATTTAATGCCCTGCAGAGGCCTCAAAATAATGATCCTTTTCTACAGAATTAATATTTACATTCTGAAAGTATCTATTTGAAGTAGAAAATGGATTTTTTTTTAGTGGTTTATTTATTTTTTTAAGCGAGGGCCTCAGTCATTACAGGCTGATATCAGAAGTTTAAGCACCTATTGTACAAATTTTGCATATCTGTAGCGTGGGTATTAAAAACTGTTATTTTTTCAGATCTTGTGCAGTTGTTTCCCATTGCTCCCCACCACCTCTCTTCCCTCTGTTCCTTGTTGTTAAACTTGGAAGAAGCCCGTAAAGAAATGTGTGAATTCATGTCCATAATATATCTAGTAAAAAAAAAAAAAAAAAAAAGTATAGCTAAATCCTTAAGGTAAAATCCTGGCTCCACTTAAATCAATGTCAGAACTCCTGGTAGTCAGCCTTTCACCCTCACTGCTGAGAGACTGGCTCAGGGAGCAGAAACAAATGGAGTTCATCTGTTACCTGCAGTGGAGAAAACAAATTGGTTGCCAGATTCTTAAGAAGACTATACGTTTCATTTGTCAATTTACAGGTCAGTACATACAGTACAGGTATGACTCATAAAAGGCCTTGAAATAATAGGAATAAAAGGAAAATACATTTGGCTGGTTTAGGTTACTTGTAAATCTATTGTTGATGGTGAAATTATTGATGTGACCCATTTGACTTTATAAATACCCAAATGTGTAGGAGGGAAGACTTCTCCTTGTACAGATGAGAGTACTGAACGGGTTTTGTTACAAATTAATTGCACGTACCAGAGTTATTAATAATTAACAGTCTCTGTTATGTGAAAATGTGTATTGTTAATTGTTGTGCCTTTCTGAATAATTGATTTAGTGCAGCGCACCAGTATTTGTGAATTGAAATTTGAACAGACTATATCACTAATATTCTTTATAGATCAAAGGCTTTGGTGTATAATGGAGGAAAAAAAGAAAATTCCATTATTCACACACACATGCAAACCTACAGACAGATAAGTGGAAAGCCAAAGGTTGAAAGAAAATGGAGGAAATTCAGTAGCGTTGTTAACTCCAACTGAAATGAACAGAAATTAACTCCAAAGCCCTGGCCAGATTTTGCTACGTTTTGTTAGGAAAACCGTTCTTCCTTCCAGTGTTCGCGACTCTGTTATTTCTGTTTCTGTCGGCAGTCTCATAAAGGCTGAGTTTTGTATTTGTTATACAGTCAATATCCTTCCAGTATATTGGGCCCCCACAACATGCACACCCCCTGTACTTTGAAAGGTCACACAAGCACTGCGTACTGATCTGCTCTTTTTTGCTTTCTCTCTTACTAGGTGCTCAGAAATGTGATAATTTCTCCGAGAAGCGGCCTCTTCTTGGGGTGTGCAAAAGCATTGGATCTTCTGGGTAAGAGCATGTTTTGTGAATAAAGTCTCACCTAGAGATTGTCATCTCCTCTAAGATACCCCAGTAGATTGAGTCTTTCAAGCTCTATTCCCTTTTTGCTAATGGGATAACATTGGGAAGGGCTTTAAAAGTTTTTTTCCTAGTGTGTCAGCACAGATTTGGGATTGGCTTAAGCTTTTTAGAAGGTGTAAAAAAAATAGACTCTTGATATAAAATAGGTGAAGAGGTATTTTGAGTTTATTTTGTTCTTAGTCTTACCACAATTTTATGATTAGCCTTTTCTGATATTAATCCTGGTCAGAATTATTATTAAGAAGTGTCTAAAGTAGTATCTGTGTCTCTAAAAAGTAATTAAAAGATGCTTCCAAGCAGCAGCAGCCGTGTATCGAATGAATTACAAGCACCAAGCAATTTCACTGTTAGAGCTGCTCACTGTTAGCAAAATACTTGTTAAGTCTACTTTGAGTTAGAAAAGTAAGTTAACAGTCTTGTCTTGTGTACTCTGGACAGTCTTGTTGTATCACTCCTCCTATAAAAGACAGCCTCAGGATATTTTGTATCTGTTTGATAGGTTGATTCAGACAGTGCAGAGGATTTATATCTATAACTGCAGGAAAATATTTGCTTTTCAAGGGTAACCCACTCCATGATGATTCAAAGGCTAAGCAGTTGAAGTAAATCTTCTTACAGTAGTAAGACTAATTCTGTGCCACACCCTTTTCAGTTAAGAATTTAATCACTCTGGGTGTGGAGGAGGACTACCAAGTCTCTCTAAATTTCTCTGGACATATTATTGCTCTGTTAAAATAGAAAATTAATGTTAAAAGTAACAGAATATTAATGTCTTAAACCTTTGAAAGAGAGCCATGTAGGGTAGAGAAGTGAAATGTCTTTCACTGATGTGTTGACAACTAGCAGAAGCAGTGTCTTTTCTCCTTCCCCCTCCTGTGTCTGTAATCTCCTGATTGACTTGTTCTACATGAGAGTGCATGTAACTGGTGATGCAAATCCTGCTCTGGTAGGACTTTGTCTTAATCGAAACAGCAGATTTATGTATGTAAAGGATAGGTTGGATAGAAAAACTCTTCCTTCTTCATACCTTTTCTTTAGAAGCTGAGATATCTAGGAAGTGAAGAAACTATAAGGATCTTTAACTGTGTTACTATATTCCTCAGTTAGTGAAAAGTGCTTCAAAGATTATTGGTAGTTTCTGATTTTCTACTAAGAAAAAAAGCTCATACATATTCTAAATGAATAGGTAAGTTTGTGTTGCTATATGTCAGTAGTTAAATTTCTGCAAAGAGAAGATTTTTAAGTCAGGCTTTCCACTGTGACCAGAAGACTAACACATCAATAAATCAGCGAGACTGTGCTACAGACTCTTGTTTACACATTTAATAAAGAACCGGTTTCCTCACGGCAGTAATTCTTCAACAGAGAATTCTGAAACACTTTTCTACAGTTACTGTTTGTTGCAAGTTATTTTTGAAAGAGTCTTTGCAAATAGCCCATTTTGTCAACAGCTTTCAGGTTAAGAGTTCTTTGAGAGTTTGTCCTCAGCTGGAGTCACACTCCTTTTAAATTGGCTCAAGTGTCACAATTGGTGTTTTCTTCTGTTACATTCATAGATCATTTGATTACGTTTCTAAGATATTTGTTATGCATAAAAAAGGATTTGTGCAGAACATCAAAAATAGACTCTGAACCTGAATCACGGTTTTAGTTCGGTTCTTAGTTTTGTGTTTGCCATCACTTCCCGTGTATCTTAACATTTGCAGGCAGATAAAACATCCAGCTTAATCATATAGCTGAAGAAAACACTACACTTATTCGACAACATTTATTCCAAAGCACTTGATTTTCACTACAGTCATCTCCTCACCTACTTTGGAGATTATGCTGGCTATGGCACGAAATACTGCAGCTGTCAGCACACTACTGAAAATGTGCAGGGAATAGGAGGCCTGTTCTGTCTACTGAAATGGCAGGTCAAATAATCAGTGAAGTGATGTAGCACTGACACTAAAATATTGCCCATTCAACAGAAAGGTAAACAAAGTGTCGAAAAGACTGAATGGTTTTCTCAAAGGCAGCTAGTCCGAAGCAGATCCTGAAGTCAAATCCAAGTCTTCCAACACACAGACCGTTGCGCTGATACGTTCAGCTACGTTGTCTTTCTTTACTGCAAACTGAATGAGATTGGATGGGATATACATATATTCAAATGCATAAAAATCTGTGAGAATTTTCCATTCAGCAGGTATGAAAATGAGCAGGTATGAGCAAGTTAAGTGTTACAGATGCTAACCCATTAAAGTATTACGAATCTGATATAGTTTTTTATTTAGATCCTCTGCACTGTCACTGTCTTTTAGGTCTGTACCAATGAGATATCAACACGTTCGAGTTAGGAGCTGGGATTTCCTGGTCCTTGGCCACCAGTCTGCATTAGTGGTTACCATCAGGAAATTCTTGTTTCCTTTAGCTGTAAAGAAAATATACTATAATGAGCGAAATCTGATAAAAAGCAATTCTTTTTAGGGTAGAACATTCGTCCATCTGGAATCCAAAGAATTTTCAAGTAGTAATTAATAAATACTGTCAAAAAATATCATTTATTTAAAATAAAACTTCAACATTTTTTGCTATCCTTTTAATGTACCATGTACTTTAACAGAAAGAAATCCATGAATAATTTCGTCTGTGATAATAAGCCAGGACTACTTCATTATGAAGCAAAGATAAATATAATAGCACTTCATGCAAAATAATGAATTACAGCTTAGTTTTTTGACAAGTCATTTTAAAATTCATTAATTTTTAGTATGTCTCCCACTGATTTAACAACATTTTAATTTAGAAACCAATTTCTGGGTAACTTGGTGTGTGGGTTGCATCTCTCCTGTAATGTAACCTAACACGGTAAGCACTGATATAACACATGCTGATAAAATTTACGTTCATTCTCAATATCAGTATTCTGATTAAGTGTAATATTTCTTAATTGCAAATCTTAAGTTCTTTGTGACAGTCATGGTAGAGAACCCGCTTTAAAAAAATTAGTTTGTGTCTAAAATTTTAAACTTTGCGCTTTGGAATTAATTTCTGGCACCTGCTTTATGTAAAAATTCTGTAGCGAGAGATTTGCCCCTAATTTCAATCCTTTTATTCCCCACAATGAGTGTTTCACCAGGGAAGATGAATTTTATGTTTTTTAAACTTTTGCCTTGTTTCCGAGCTTCTGACAAGCTTTTAGTGTGCACATTTTTGTACTTTAAAAGTCAAGTTTTCCATCAAGTAAAGCGCCTGAAATGTCTAGCTTGGGGGTTGGACCAGATGATCTTTAAAGGTCCCCTTCCAACCCAAACCATTCTATGATTCACTATATAATCTTTTCAAAACAATAGTTTTCACAGCCCCCAGAAAGGATGCAGGCTTGACACATAAATGGGAAACAGATTGTGTTTTTTGGCTGATACTACTGTGCTGGTTTAGATGTTGGTTCAGTCAACTTCAGTCTTAGATTACAAGATTTGCAAATTAAAGGAAAACCAAGAAGGAAAGAACATCTGCATAAATTTTGGGTGTTTCTGTGGAGTTTTGTAGAGGCGTGCTTACTTTGTTCTTGGTGATAAGATAAACAAATCTTTATACCCGCACAAAGAGAATTTATGGGGCTTGGTACGCATTAATGAAACATCAAGATGAGGCATCAGTGATAGTCAGGTAACTGTACGAGCACAGTGATTATTTGGTTCAGCTAACTGAAAGATAAGTTACAGAAGATTAAAAATTATGAGTTTGATGCCCGTAGACTTTCCAACCTTCTACATTATGGAGACTAAAGGACCTTAACCAGTAACCTGAGCAGCCAGCCTGTAGCATGTGCAACATTTCTAGCATATATTTTTAGAAAGACTTATTAATTTAATGATGTCAAGTGATGGAAAATTTTGGATGACTTGAAGAATTGGCTGGAGGTCATTTAAGGGCATGAGAAGCAAGAGGTAATCTTTTTTAATCATGGGAGGAGAAAGGAAATAAGGGCAAGTTAAAGAAGGAGGAGTAGCTGGAGCAAACAAAATGTATAACTTGGTTAGCCAGCATTTTTTTTTTTTTCTCTGCTGATCAGTTTACAAGGCAAATCAATTGGCAGCAGATTTTCAGGAAGCATGGTTTATTAGCGTGGCTACTGTAGCTTAAAATCTACTAGCCTTAATATAAGTTTAACTTGGGAACGTGTTTATGGGAGTGTTAAGGTTTAGGTAGAAAGAAGCTTTACACGAGTAAGAATGGAAACAAATAGTGTGTTAATATTTTCCCACATGAATATTTTGAAATAATCGCATGACCCCATTCGCTATTGGCAAAGTAACTAGTTAATGCTAAAATCCAGTGTCCAGTTCTAAGTGTCTGTGGCTTTTAATGTTTAAAATTAGCTAGCTGTGAAATGATTTGTCAGAGACAAATAGCAAAGCTTTCTGGAAGGATCACCCACGAGAAGGGAATTAGCTATGATGAATGAAGTTCTTGTTCACAGTTCTCACACTGCTCAGAGTAACTCTCCCTGGAATATTTTTACTGGAATGCCATTGCTGATGCAGTGGTTGTGCCCTGGACTCAGCCAGCTGTGCCAGGGACTGAATCATGCACTGAGTGTGTAAAGGGTGTATCCACTTGAGGTAAAATACAACATGTTTTTTTTCAGTTCACACATAAAAAATGAGTTGGACAGATGGTTATGATTTTCAATTTTATTGGACACTATGAAATAGATTTCATGAAGTTTGTTAAATATTTGTGGACTGTGCAGAATTCAGTCATTTTTTATTCTTCCCAGCTCTGTTTTTTTGAAGACTGTCAAGGATGTGTAAGTTTAAATTTCTGGACAGCAAACTTAATTGGCTTTGTTCTTAAAAGTAGAGTAGAACCTTTTAAGTTGGGTAAAGCTCTCTCATTTCTGTAATCTTTGAGAGATTGAGTCCCAAAGGCTCTTGGGCTGTTGAAAAACTGTAAAGCATCATTAACTGCAAAGTGCTGTCCTATCAACTGCCTTGCAAAGATTTCCTTCCTTTCTAGCAGATGAAAAACATTATCCTCTCTGGTTATTGTAGAAAGGATCAGTTTAGTCTTAACAGGTTGTGTGGCAGCTTTTAAGAGCCCGAGAGACACAACTCTTGCATATAGTATAAATTCCTTTCAGTGATGTTGGGTTTGACCGTTGTCTTCTGTGCTAAAGGTAGCAACAGTCTCTGTCTTAGAAAGAGCTCTTCAGATCCCAGAATTTTTTCTGGTGACTTGTTTCTGTAGTAAAATTAATATACTTCCAACTATTTTTGCAACGTTGAAGTAACAGTTGTGGGTAATTCTGTGTTTTCTCACTGACTAAAATGCTAGGAGAGACAGCTTTAATGGAATAGGGTAGTGTTCCCGTTTGTAAATACCAAGGGTAGGAAAGATCTGGTGTTCTTCTGATACATCAAATGTTTGTCCGAGTGAACTACAGTAAGAAACAACCTTTGAACTAATAAACTGTTCGTCTTGGATCAAAACTAGAAGGAAGAAAATGAGTATTTGGGGTCAAACTTTGACCAGTTGGTGAGAACTACGGGTAGTTTTGACCTTCTAAAGCTTTGATTTATTAAGCTGTAAAAAGATAAACCTTTTCTAAGCGATCCTTGGGATAGCGCGGAGGTTTGGGAGAGCAGATTTCCGAGCTGAGGCATAGTTTCATTTTACTGCTGTTCCAACCCCCCGTGCGTGTAACGATACGGGGAGGAGATGGAGGGGAGGAAGTAGCCGTTTGCTAAATGCACATCCAGCTCAAACCAGCTGGAGCACATACCTTCCTGGAGTAACTTGTCAAAAGAAGCACTACAGGGAAAAGATAATGCACAGCACCATTACAGGCAAAGCTGCTGGTTCCAGGGCCACTTTAAATTCCACTTTAAATTATTAAATACTGTAAACGCTATAAAGTTAATTAGAAGAGGAACAAACTCTACAAAGATAAATGTGTTTTCAATATGTTTCTCAGGGAGGGTACAGTAGAAACCAGTGAATGAGAGGAAATTTATTTCTGGCAGCACTCTAGACATGGAACTGTGGTTGAACTTTTTACCCTAATTACGTCCCCACTAATGCCTGCAGCGGTCTGGAATCAAAGTGGCCCTTCAGGCCCTGGAAAGTCTCTGATGTGGCGAGCGTTTGTTGTGTGATGAGGGTTACTTAAGAAAAAACGGAATATTGTGACAGGATTTTTCAAAATTTCTCAGTTACCACCCACCTCACTTGTTGCCTACAAAAATAGAGTAATTGTTTGCATCTGTGTGTTTTTGTCTGTCTTCGAAATAACTGTTATAAATCAATGTGACACAGACCCAGAGAACAGTTGAGGATTATATTTTCGTTTCTTATGTTTTAAGGTTATTTCTGTGTTATTTACTTTAAGAAGGATTTAAAGTACATCGCAAAATAGTTGGAAAATTCAGGAGGATTTAAGTTTTTTCTCTCTTTCCAAGGATGCTAACAGCATCAGATATTGATGCTATTTAATATGGTTTTTCCTAAATAATGGCTGTCACTTCTTGCAGTAGTTTCAGCAGCTAATTGCAAACTGCATTAACTTACAGCCGTTGTATCTCTGTTGCTGCACAATTGCTGACACTTGAGTAATTCACTACAACTTGATGGTATTTGAACTTTGCATCTGTTACTAAATGCCATTTTCTGTCTTACAGTGGTCTCCCTGGAGATCATCTTGTCCTTTTTCTCTTTTTTTTTTTTCTTTTCTCTTTCAATAACATTTAATATAAAGAGGAAACGTCAGGGGAGTTTGCTAAGCTCAAGCATTCATGTAGGGATTAGATTATTTTACGTCTCTGAAGTATGGGAAAAGACAATTAAAAAGCAATTGGTGCAAGCCATTTTAGAAAATCTGATGTAATTATTCTTTCTTTACCTCTGATCTGTTTTTTGAGGCAGAATGGATGTATTTTATTAGCTTGAAAATGTTAAATTTACAAATAATTTAAAATGTGTAATGCAGTATTTTTTTTTTTCTTCAGTAATTCAAAATAATGAGAGAGCTCTTTCTTTGTGGGAAAGCTGTAAGGCGTGTTCTTAAAAAAATCTTTCTTAATACCTTCTTTCTTTAACTTCTGACTAGGTAATACATTCAGAGTATCACCTGAGGGATACTCTTACTGATACCCTTACTGCATTTTTTGATTGCTCACAGACTTGTTTTTGAAATGAATTGTGATTTAAATTATTAATTGAATATTTGTACAGTATTATTACATCATTTTACAGAGGAAGCATTAGTAAAATAACACTAAAAGTTTGAATCAGTTTTGCCTGCACAATTTGAAAGACCGTATCTCCCATTTCAGCCTCTGCTGTAGTAGGTGGCCGTGGCTGGTGGGGAGAACACAACCTTTCTGTGCACCTTTCCTTAGCAATTTGAATGCCTCCTGGAATTATCCGCTGCTTTTAACTGTGAAATTCCTCCAAATTTTATGGAATGCAGACCAGTCAAGGTGGCTACACTGATGGCTAGAACATAAGCTATCATTCTTTTTTGGTGGTAAGCAGTTCATAGAGCATCTGGGCCTTCAGGCCAGTTGAAAGAAAAGCAGACTATTCATTTTGCTGTTCACAGGGCTCCTTGTTCAGTCATTCTTTTCAGGTGTTATTTGGTAAGTTCAAACCAGCTTTCAGTGAGTTCAGTCACAGTGAGAATTCTGTGCATCTGTAGAATGTTGTTTGCAATGTCAAGTCACAAAGTAAATCAAGTAACGCATAAGAACATACAATTAACAGGCGCTTGTGAAAATTTTGGCCTACCTGATGTGACCAGAGCGTCATGGAGGCTTTGTTGTTCACAGTGCTTTGCAAGTGCTTAAACCATAAGATCTAAGCTTCTCCGTGCTCAACTTCAGTCATATGCACTCTAAAACCCTCTGATTCTTTCTTAGCAATGGGATTGTTTTCAAGCTTCTCAAAACCTCTAATTCGAGCCATATACTAGCGTATAAACAATTAAGGTTTGTTTAGTAGCCTCAGAAGCAACTGAAAGATGTCTTCTAATGATTGCTGTCGTGCAATTGGAGGCAGGGGTGACAGTACAGAAGTGATGTAACCAGGCAAACCTGGTTTAGATAAAACAGGTTGGTACAGGGTTTTGTGTTTAATGTTGAATCCAAAAAGTGGTTTTGCAGAGGGGTTGGGATGGTGGGCAGGCGTGTGTGGAGCTGCTTGCTTAATTAGGCCTGTGGTGGTGGTGATTGCCCGATGAGATGAGAAGGTGCTGATAGGCCTGTCAGAGCCATGAATCACAAGGTAAAGCACAGAAAAGAAAGAATAGATCTGAAATCTAAAGAAATTTGTTACAAGAATCAACAGGATAAAATAATTGGTCCTCCGTAATACTTTTACCACGTTAAGAGTTGCAAGTAGAGACGCTGTTTAAGTAACGATGATTGATTATTTGGTTGCATACAGGCTGAGGCCTTTGACACGCACTGGTTGCGGAGGAGCGTGAAGCTCACAGTAGTTGAGCAAAGATTTTTGTCTTTTTGAAGAAGCTTTTTAGTGTGCTTCAGAAGAATGAGTCCTGTTTACTCTCAGATTGTTCTTAGCTTTTGGTAGAATTCTCTGTTAAATGTAACAAATAATGCCTCAAATATATACAATTAGTGTCTGTACGCTGCGATAATCAACTGCCATCTATATTAACTTTACCTTCTGATATGCCGTTAATCAGAAAGTACTGACAATAAAAAAAGATGCCTCAGAAAAATTAAAAAACCATTGGCATTGGTTCAGAGTTTTATATGTATTGGCAGTTTTTAAAATCTGGGGCTAACTGTGGCTGTAAGGCTGAAAAGTGGCTCCACAAAATGCTCTCTTCGGCTTCTACACGTGCTTGGTGAAATTTGGCTGGAGGGGAGATATTTCAGCATCTTTTCATTCTCAGTGTTGTGCTCCCAGAAATCTGGTATTTTTTCTTTTAAGCTGTGATGTGTAGCTCACTTGAGAAGAAAAACATTGCTGCATTTCTGATTTTGGTCCATCTTGTATGACCTTGGAGATTGGTTTAGCATTTATAACAGTGCAAATTATATGCATTTATTTCAGTGGTGAATTTTGCTACACTTTACACTAAGAAGAAAGACAAGACAACTCTTGAATTTATTTCATTCTATATTTTCAGAGGAAATGCATCTACCAGATTGTAAGCTTAATCAGCTGATTGTAGAAATGTTAATCTTTGATAGAGGTATGACAAGCATCTTTGTATTCTACTCTGAAGTTAATCTTTGCTCATGTTGTCCAAGATACACAGAAATTTTTCCAGCTAAGTGTGTGTTCATTGAATGATCAAGGACAGTCAGTGCAGGTTCATACCTTTTGTATAAAAGGACTGCTTGGGTACACACGAGAACAAAATCTAGCGCAGAACAGACTAGAAAACGATGATTCTGATCCGAAAAGTGGAGCTCCAGATGCACTTTTCCTCAGTGATAGCTATGGTCAAGTAAGCCTTGTAGATAAACAAATCTCTTGAGATGCCGCTAATCTTCCTATATTAACTAACTGGAAATATGATGGGACAGCTATGTTTTGTAACATGTGGTACGTCTCAGTGAAGTGGAAAGTGTGTCACACTCGAGTCTCTCGGCAAACGCATGCCACAGCTGAAAAGCCAGCTTGTGCTATATCTTACACTTCAGCGACAGACGCACCACATGCCGTAGAGCGAAGCAACGTAATCCAACATACTGCGGTACAGAAAGGTACATTGTGGGCTGTTGTATGGCTTTATGTAGCTTCATGTATTTTGAAAAGGTTTTTAAAGACTAAGTAGGGGTGGAAGGTCTCTTCTGATGCTGAGAATGAGGGGTGGTGTTAGGAGCAGAAACAGGTCACGTACTGCTGGTAACGCAGAATGCGGGAAAAGCCACCTGCTGCTAAAACTGGGTAAAGTAATTTGGAGATTGTGAAGTGTTTTAGTATTTTTGAGGATTCCCCTTCCCGTTTGCTTTTCTTTTGGAGCTGATGGTACTGTTCTCTCAGTATCCATTATGATAATACCAGTATATGGATAAAACCTAGTCTCAAATTTTCCTCTTGTTAACGTATGACACAGTCTTGCCGACGCTACAGATAGGAAGCAAAGGAGCTATTGATTTAATTGAGCAAAAATGGATGTTAGTAGGTGTCAAAAGTACTTAAAACTGAAAAAACCCTTGACCTCCATCCATTCAAAACATCTGTTCCAGGATTGTCAAGAAAATGTGTATTTTCACATCCTTCCTCCATTTACCCCTTAGAGTGGAGACAACTTTTCATTCTCTATTCAGTCAGGAATAACTGCAGACTTGGGGAACTAGGGGGAATTTTGTTGTAAAGGCTCCAGCAGAGAAATTTGTTTCTGTCAGCATTAAGCTCATCCCAAGTTTAGTGCATGATACTGTACAGACCATATAGTAGCAATAACTCCCTTTCACCCATGGTTAACTATGCCTCCCTGTAGCAAGGGGTGGCAAGAATCTACAGAGCTGGGGTTTTTTTTTTATTTTTTTTTATTCATCATACAAGAAAAAAATCATAGAATTATACAAGTGCTGAAAGTGCTCGAATGCAAAGTTTGGAGTAATGATTACCTAGTATTATAGTATCACCTATAAAACACTTGATACACTTTAATAATATTGTTTGAGAGAGTTGATGCTCTTTGTCTCGAGAAGCATGCTTTAAACATAGTTATACTTGTTTCGATCTTTCAATTTTAAGTAAAATGTTTAGAACAATTAATTAATCTTTATGCTAATTTGTCTTTGTTTATTTTAAATGAATGTACAAAGCATATTTATTGAGTGGTAGACTTCCCTACAGCCATCGGTCTGGTTTTAATGTAATTATCTTCATTTGTTTGACACCTCCATCACCCAAATCCCCTAAAAACTTTAAGTAGTTTTTATATGGACACACTTTTTATATCAAAAATTGGTTCCCTTCTCTTTCTTTTCCCACATTTATGTCTTAGTTTTTCTTACAGGAAGCTGTATTTTCCTGATGAATGAAGATTTTTTTTTTGTCTTTTTTTTTCTGTTCTCATATGTGACTGTTTTGTACTTATCAACAAGATGGAACATTCTTACATCTTTATAAGGGAAAACTTTTCTATACATTGCTTGTAACTAAGACCTTTTGACACCTTTTAAAGAGCAACCTCTGGAACAATACAGTTGAACATAACTGCAGATTTGGCCCATTGTACTTTGCTTTGAGCATTTGAAATGTGTCTGAAAATCTCAGATCTGAACTTTAAAAATGGGCTGGCAACTCTTTTCCAAAGGTCACAATATCCTGTCTGGTGATGAGTTGGTTTTAAATACTGTGCTCCATCATCTTGCTACATTACTCATGCAACATGGGCTCCTCTTTTTTTCCCCCTACCACCTGTGTTCTTCCTCTAGTGCTTTGTGGATAATAAACCTTTAAAATTAGGACTTCTCTTGCTGTGTGTTGTGAAGGGTCTGGTGTGTTCAGGCCACTGTGATAAATGCTATTTGTGCTGCATGTGTGTAGTTGTCCATTGTGCAGTATTGTTATGGTAAGTGGATGCACTTGATCTCCTGGAGGGGAGTGCTGGCCTTGCCACTTACAACCAGCACTTGACAACCGATTCATGGGATGGTAATTAGAACAGCTTCACAGGAGGCTGTGTATTTAACACTCGACAGCAAATATCAGCTAGTGAACCGATAAATAAGGATAAAACAGTGGGGAAGAAGCTGTCTTGGAAGCCAACAGAAAGTAGGGATCTGATGGAAGAAATTGAGGCTCATAACCTATAATAGAACAGAAATGGAAATATGTGTAGATAGAGAACAACTTACTTTTTCTTCTCAAAATCAGTGAATTGCAAACACAAAGCTAATTCATCAGCTAGCTGCATGAAGAGCGGAGAAGTAAAGAGCCTGGCAATGCACTGGCATCGGATGGGCTTTTGATTTAAAGTTCTTAAATCTCTTCCAAAGGTTCGCTGTTGCAAATGTTTTGCTGAAGGTAGGGATCTGTTACCTTAGCTCTAACTTGATAAAGAGTTAATAGATTATAAACATACATGTGATTGCCCTTGGAAAGGACAGCGTGTACGGGACTGGGAAGAACATTTTGAAAGCACAGATGGTAGCATGTACCTGAGAAGAGAAGTGAAGAATAAGGCAAAGAATTTACTTGCTTTCTAATAAGCTTATTTTAATGTGCTGTTAGCATTAAGCATTCTTTGAGCAATGTTACAAAGTGTGTAATCATGTGGCAATGTAATTTATGTAATTACAAGGTTTGCCTTTTAATGAAGTTTAGCTTCTTTAAGAATAATTTTTGCTAAAGACAAATGGACATAACTTTGGCTTAAATAGATGTGACATAACACAGTTGCTTAACGTATTTGTCTTGTATAATTTATTGATTTAATTTATACCTAGGTAGCCAATGATGATAATGTAAATTTGCCTGTTAGCAGGAAAGGTTTATACAGTACCACGCCTTGCAGTAAAAGATATTTTTACCTGAGGATAGGGATTTATGTTGCTGCAGAGAGAGAAAACCAAGATACTGGCAGTTCTCCTGCAATAGCTATGACCTTCAGGAGCAGCAGACCACTGTCAAACCTCTGCTTCTCGCAGACCACGACCTGAGTTATGCACGGAGACAGAAACCAGTCCTTCCTGAGCCACTCCTGAGACTCCACACTAGGGAGAAATGCCTTGCTGATGAAATTACAGAAAGAAAATACTTCTAACCTTGAAGTCAAAAAAGTAGAAGGGGAAAAGATTAACGCAGTTTCTACACATTAGCGTTGGTAAGAGGTGTAGGGCTCAGTGCTTTAGACAGTGCTTGTTGATCTTTTTCAAGAATTTTCCTTGAATGACTTGGAAAGGAGTGGCACCTCTGCTCTCAGTCCTTTGCATCTCTGTGCTGCCTGCCTGATGTAATGTTGCACAGGAACCTTAGTGTGTTAATTCCCCTTCTATCTCTTTCCTCTGTTCAGAAAATTAGTGCTTTACTTGCACACTGTACCCACAGGTGGCTGTGCTACTTTTTGTCTAGTGCCACAATCACACAAGTCCCATCTTTTCTTCTTTCCACACATGAGCAATTGTGTTTTTCTTTTGGTGTGATTGTTTGTTTGTTTTGGCTGAGACTTGTTGTTTACCTGCAACAGAATGGTTTCTGCAGAGTTAATGACTTTTCAAACAGATTTTTGTTATATGCCTGTGAAACTATGAAGACAGTGAGATAAGGAGGATGACCTGGAGCTTTTTTTACTAGACTGATAAACTTGACCAAAATATTTGAGGAAGGTACAAGAGCGAAGTTTGTATCTCTTGGTATTTAACACAGATATTTTAGTGCTGTATCAAATAATTTCCTCTCTTGTATTTCAAGGAATTTAGATTTAGGAACATGTGTCTAAGATTGGTACAGGTTTTTCTTATTTAGATATAAGTGCTTCCATGCTTTTTGCAATTTGTGGTACACTTAAAATGTCTCTGCTGCTTTGTGTTTCACTGCTACACACACATCTTTGGGAAGTGTCACTTTCTCAGAATTCTTGCTTTGCTTTTCCTGATTTTTGAATGAAACTGTGAAGTGCCATGAATGAAAGGAAGAAAATTACTTACGGAGTTGAATTTTCGAGTTTTTGTTGTGAAAAGTTGGGTTGCAGAGAGCTTTGGGAGACTAGGTGGTGAAAGTCTTAATGAAAGCTTTTTCTCCAGTGGTGTTTAAGGAAGAAATAATGGAATACTTGAAAATTTTTATATACATTTTAAAAAAGTTTTCATTCTGGTGTGCACTCAGAGCAAAAGAAATAGGTAGATGGACAGGCTTCCCTTGATCTCTTTTTCTAACGATTCTAGGCCTGTTGTTTTTGTGAAGATGGTGTAAGATAAACAGCAATGTGCTATGTTGGCCAGACAGCTTCCATCCTGAGATGGTTTCTTGAAATGCCACAATTAAGTGGAAAACACCTCATGTAAGGAATGCCTTATAAAGTCCTGGTGATCACCTTTTTCAGCAAAAGCTCTATTTCAGTTTTACACCTTTCAAACGTTTTCATTTTAATTTTCTTTCTGGACTCATGAGATCTTTCTGTAATTGATGTCCATCCCATGAGTGGGATGTTGCTCATCCCATGACAGGGTGCAGAGAGGCAGGGGGAGGCAAGTAAATGCTTGTGAACAGGCAAAGGAAAATCTTTCTAGGCACAGAAAAATTTGGCCTCATGTTGCTTCCATCAGTCTTCTCCTTTTTTTCATATGAGAAGTGTGTGTGTTTTGTACAGTGTATTTGTCTCTGTATGCAAACACTTTGCACAGAGCTTTTATAAACTGGGTGACTCATAGCTAGCAAATCTGTGAAGAGGTGGTAGTTATGTCCTGATGCCTAAGCACAGATGTAGTCAAGTGCCAGCTGTACAAGGCATCTGTTATTTTTCTTCTATCCCTGCACTGCATCGGTCAGATAGAAGAAGATACAAGAGCCTGAGTGTATTTGTAACTTCATTAACACCAACATTTTGAAGTTGTTGGGTGAATTTGTGTCTGTTACTTTCAGCATTGTTATTATCTCTGCATTAAGCAGCTATTTTAACAATCATGGTACTTGATGAAAATTTGTCAATTTGTCTGCGGGAGTAATTTGCAAGTATTTTATTTGTGACAGCCTTATTGTTATTACCAGACAGCAAAAAAACCCACCCCAGTGTTTTCACATTGCTGTCTTAATCATTCTCCTTTACTTAATCATCACTGGTACACTGAAGTACAATGAGAGCCCTTCTCATCAGTGAGACTTACATGAACCTTCAGGTTATCAGAAGAAAAGCTTCTTAGCTAGAAGTCTCTGTGCTTTATTTTCCCCCAAACCATGGCAGTTTGTTGGCCTAGGCTAAGATAGGCCATCCACTAGTGTATTTCAGGCACGTTTACCTCCAGTGTCTGTATTACCCTCTGATGAAATTAATATTCATGACATTCCTGAAATACAGCAAGATGCAGTAATTGGAGTTTTGTGCAGTTCTAAGGCTTTGAGAATACTTGATGGTCAAGAGATGCTTCTGTGAGTTCGTGGAGCTCCGTTTTATACTCGTTGTGAGTTCAGAGGAGTTAAGATGTCTTGCTTCTAGGAGCTATATCCAGGACTCGGTCTACATTTATAACCTTAAGAATATAAAGGGAATGCTGTAATTGCATCTGACTTCGTCTGCAACATGGGCTGTAGAAATCCCTGAATTCCCTGTTGCAAGAAGATTAGGAGCTGGGAGTAGCTTAGAGGAGGTCAAAGTGTCAGAAAAAGCTGCATTGTGCTGCAGTTCTGCTTCTGCAGCTCTATTGTGTGTCTTTTGTTGCCAGCTCTCTGAAGACTCCTGTCTGCGCTGCCAGGAACATCCCCTTATGGGATAAGGAAGAACTGCAAATGTGACTTTTTCTGGCTATTGGCAATTGTTTCTGCTCATTAGATCCTAGGAGCACCCTCAAATGTATTTGACCTTGTCTTTGTATTTATTTCATGAAAAAACCCAAACAACAAACATGCATGCTAGTTTCTGATCATGAATTGCAGTGTACCATGGAATGAAAAGACAGATAACATTCGGAGGGAGGACTTTTGACTTGGAGCTAGGTAGAGTTTCAGGGTACTTCTGATCTAGTCCCAACTACTTGATCATGAACTCGTTACTGCTTTTTAGCCGGTGTGGTTTAAAAAAGCCTTGGTAGAATGGTCTTGCCAGCATCAGCCAAAAGAAAGGTGTGACATAACAATGGCTCATTTGAGTGACACCGTATTACCTCTAATTTTGTCGGTGCAATACGTATTAGAAGGCACATACTCTTGAGCTGTGGTCATGTGGTTAAGTTATATGTCGAGTCAAAAAGGAACCGTTCAACACAGGCTGATGAGGAAATAACCGCTATCAGTTGTGCTAATAGAATTTTAGCTGTATCAGCTTCTTTGATTTCTCTTTTGAAATAAGAATTGCTGTACCCTTTTATCAAATTAGGAATCTCCTTTAGGTAATAAAGGTACTTAAAAAAAAAAAAAAAGTTTGTACCTAGACCTTGCTTTGCCTTTCTGCATTTTCTATCACCAGTGAGCTTCGAGTGTAAGCTACAACTTGAGCATCACTGTTTTAAAAGTGTTTTTGAAAAGCCTTTGAAGTGCTTAAAAGTAATAAATAGCACCCTCTAGTTATTAGCCAAGGTATGCGCCTAGAAAAATGTGTATTTTGGGAAGAATTTCAGTAGGCAAGATGTCAAAACTTGTTGTTCCTATTATTTCTTCGACAGTTGTTATTCTGTGCTTATATTTTATATGGTTTCTCTGCCGTATACTTACTGTATGTACCAGTTTACTAACCTGAAGCATTTGAGGTACACAGCTGGCATTTGTACTTCCAATTCTCCAGAAAATTCTCGAGCAGCTTGAACAGATCCAAAAGACAAGCAAGTGTTGTGTCAGGAATTGTGTTAAACTCCATAAAATAAAACAGATATGGGCGAGGGGAAACACCCTCTTTTACCAATGCTTGGTGTATGTTTGTACAGCTGGCAGTTTGTGCTCGTTCGTATTCGTTGACCTAGAAGTAGCCAACATTTTAATGCGTTCTTGGAGGGGAAAAAAGGTGTTATGGAAAAGAACTGCCACATCAAAGCCTTTCCTCAGCTTGTAAATGGTTTCCACCACTACCTTCCTCAGCCCTATCAGAACACTCAGCAGTTTCTCCCTCTCAAGAGAAAGCAAGCCTTTTTATTAAGGAATGGCCTTAAAGCTTTATTTATATTAAAATGATAAAAGTGACACAAAGCGGTTGAAAAGATCTATACAGTTCAAACAAAAGTCCATCACAGATGTAATGTAAATTCTGCGTAATGTGTCTCTATCAAATCAAGTCATGATTCAGCTGTTGCACAGAGTGAAGCAAGTACTCTCTCGAGGAATGAGGAACTGCAGAATATTGTTTCAATAACTAGAATGTAGTCTAAAATGTCTTGACTATCAAATGGCTTCTAATTTGCTGGGCAGATCTGCTGTTCCAGAGTCTTATTTGGGACAAGGGAAACGAAATGCTTGATGATTAGTTGCACAACAATACAGGTTCTTGACCGTTATGGATATCATAACTCAATTTTAATCATACCTTCCCTTAATGTAAAGGCTTATATTGACCCTGGTCTCCAGATTTCTTCTCGGATTGCTGGATTTTTCATTTAGCGTGCTAAATAATACAGGGAGTCTGAAATAGCTTAAAAATAAAAACGACTAAAAAACCCCTTCTTTCTGTTAAAATGCTTTTTTGTTTTGTTCATTTTAGCACAAGCCCACCTTACTGCTGTGTGGACCTTTATTCTTTGCGAACAGGAGAGATGGTCAAATCCATACAGTTCAAAACTCCTATTTATGATCTGCACTGCAATAAACGGTAAGGATGTTTACTATACATTCTTTCTGTGTGAGTGCATGTAAAATTTCAGTAACGAATACAATGTCTGGTTTATGCACTCCCTGACTTTATTATTTTAGCTTTCCTGTAAGCATAGTCTCCATTGCTCAAGTACTATTTCAGTTAGAATATGACAATACGCTTCTCCAGTGGCTTTTATTTAAAAAGCTCCAAACACTTTGCATCTGAAATCATTTAAGCTTCTTTCAGTTGTGTTGAGGGTGAGCAGGAATTGTTGGAATCCTCTATCATCCACCTACAGATGGAGAAACGGGATCATCGAGAGTTTAAAGAGTATAAAGCACTAAAGAGTTTGTCTCTCTTCTCTGTGTTCCGTTGTTCTGTCATACGTTGCCTTCTGCGCATCCACAAAATTCCTAGTGTGCAGTTTGTGGTTAACAGGAAATATCGCTCCTGTGAGTCAAATAACAAAGCTGCATCTCTTAGTTGGGATAATGTCGCTGACTTTCTGAGAGAAAATGGCTTAGAAGGCTGAGCATCCTACAGTTCAAATAGAAGAGAATCTCTTCTTTGTCCGTAGAATCACGACTTCAATTTTTTCTGAATTAACTTTAGATCTTCATCTCTCCAAGACACACAAAACTGAACACCCTTGTAGTTCAGGTTTTATATTCAAAACTATAAAAAACCAACCCAAACTCCAACTCTGGAAGCCACAAAGGTTTTATTAAATACCTCTTTGCCAGTATGTCATCAAAATCTGAATGTCGATTCAATGGTTACATTAGCTCGTGTAGAAGTTACAGAAGAATAGTACTGCTGAACAAACACCTTTAATACCACAACTAATCTAATGAGAAGGGTGTTCTGATGGTGTGAATGTCACCCTTGTCAGCCTGCTTATTGTTGGACATGGGTATGGTTGTTAGAGCAAAACCCAGTTTCACTGAAGTGGTTGAGTTGGCGAGAGTTACGTGCCATGAATAGGGCACTGTTCTTTCAAAGCTGTCAGGAGGAGTTTAGGACTTATCTGTTCAACTGTCCCTTGAAAAATTTAAAGTTCCCTTGTGTGCAGTGTGATGATAGTAAATCTTTCCAGTCTGGCCTCCTAGCAGGAAAAAAAAATCCAATTGTAAAAACAGTCATAAGGCAAATCCTCGTTCAGAGTTGCTCCCAACTAAAAAAGTTTTCCAGGTGCTAATGTTTCTTTTCCTAAGTGGTAAAACTGGAAAAGCTACTTGAAAGCTGTGTGGCTGGATCCAGGGTAGGTGCTTTTCTGGAATGTATCAGATTGTGTTACTATCTGAGAAAAGCAGCTCTTTCAGATTGAAAACACATTAAATGTGGCCAAGTGCCGTGGTAATGGTGCGTTAACCGTACTGTAGACTAATGGAGTCTAAAAATTTGGATTGAAAATAAAACTTTGAGTTGCAGAAGAAGGGAAAACTCTTTATTATTTATGTATTTATACTCCAGAGTCATCCATCCGGTAGGTTTCGTTTATGCAGAAAGACAGTACGTCTTCAAAGAGCAGAAAACAAAAGTCTACAGGATTGCAAAGTAGTACAATCAAATATCCATAGATTTTCTATATATACACTACACTTGCACACGCATCCAAAGTCTTTCCATTATTCATTGGTTAACTTTCTTTTAGGCCTTGGGGAAGAAGTCAGAATTGATACTTTTTGTTTTTCTCTCCTACAGTTTAAGCAGTTGGAAAATACGTTGTTTAACTAAAACTATTTTGTCCCAAACTAATATTAATTAATTGAACAAACATCTGTAATCATCTTGGGAACTACAGATGCAATCTACATTATTTGTTGAATGTGTTGGTAAAAAATAATAGCAAAATCAAATAGCAGGCACGTAGCTAAATCTTGGCTGCTGGAGGAGCATTAGAACAGTTTTCTATGTGGAAATAGTGGCTCAGGACTTACTTATGTATCTGAAAACATGAGCAAGCACGGGGTGAAGGTATATATTTTGAGCTTAGTGTACTCCCTCACCAAAGGCTCTCAGAGGTATCGAGCTCTCTTGTGCTAAGAGGAAGGTGTTCTTGTGGCTAAACAGTTAAAAAGAAGAGGGGAACTAAAGAAAGAGGGTTGTTGTGTTATTGTTCTTTTCTTTATCAGGTTTTCACACTGATGGAAGATAAGCATCCCCCTTTACCCAAGGATATGTGCTGAGTCTGATGTGATTCATCATCTAGTTAAAGCTGATCATTGTATACTATACTATGCAATCATAATTTTCAGATAAAGCATTAGGTGTGCATTTTAGTCATTGAGATGTAGTTAATTTTTTGCCACATCCTACCTTTTTTTCAGTTAAAAGTATTAGAACAGCATTTAGTAATGCTCCATGGTGTGAGATAATTAAAAAACCCCTCTTCTATTCTTTCTAATGAGAGAATAATTAGATTCTTAATTATGTCATATTGCTAAATGCTCCAGGTGGCTGGTAGAATTTATCTCTTTATTTGTTGGCTTCCCAAGTGGTTCTTTCTTGTCAAGAGTACAAGAACTTGGTTTTGAGAAGTCATGAATGTAGGAGATGTATCCTCGTTATAAAGCTCTCAAGATGCTTCACTTTCCAAACTTGCACCTTTGGCCTCCCTTCGTTTAGACAGTGCAGTGTTTCACGTGCGCTTACCACGTGTTCTTCGTTTCAAGCAGTGAACAGGTATTTTACAACAAAAATGTGTACCTGCACGAGTGAAGACAGAAACATGCACCTGTATTTTTCTAATTTACACAATTTCTGCTGCTCTCAACCGTGTCCAGGTGCTGATGTTTGTGGCATGAACCCCCCCAGCGTTTAGTTAAATAAAAGGGTTTAATAAATTTGCAAAGAGATGGGCAATGGGATTATTTCAAACTTAGCTTGTGTTCTACCGATTGTTGATTTGATATTTGAGTCCCTGAAAGTAATTCAGGATCCTTGCAATTCCAGTCTTTGTTTTTAATGGAGCTTTTACTGCAGGAGGTATATCATAAATGTGCTGTGTTGTTCTGTATCAGATCTGTGTACTTCCTGCAGCGAAGGTTATGTGGTTGGGATGAGAGAGAATCCTCAATAACTGCCATGTATTGGTAACCTGGCACTTTATCACTGTAGAATTTATATTGATGCTTTGGAAATAATTACATTTAGATATTGAATCTTTAAACCAATGCATTTAATGTTTAAAGTACATTTTCTATTTGTGTTTTCAGGATACTTGTTGTAGTCCTGCAGGAGAAAATTGCCGCCTTTGACAGTTGTACTTTCACCAAAAAATTCTTCGTGACGAGTACGTATAATAATCGGCTTCAGTCTTTTTGCTGTAGTGGTGCAGTGAGATAAAACAGAATTTTATTTATTTATTGGCTCTATTTCTAAATCCTCAACGCGGGTCTCCATGACTTCATTTGGAGTTCTAGGAAACTGGTTGCTTCAAAGAAACCCCAAATATGGCTCTCTGAATCTGGCTTTTTTTTTTTTGCATATTTATTATTGTTGTAACTAATACCTCGCTGTTGTGAGGAGGACCTCCACTGACACCCCTAGGTAGCTGAAAAATTCTTCTGTTTTGCACAAATATATACAAAACTTTCAAATTTCCACTTTCAAGCTGTACACAGCAGCTTTAAAACACACTGATGGTGATCTGCCCACTTCTCGTTTGTTGTTGTCCCTCAGGCCCAGGAACATTGGGGCTCTTTTAATGTGTCCTTACTTCAGCCAGCCCCAAAGCTCAAGCAAGTCAGTGAAGTGTTGTAGTAGAAAACTCTAGGCAGGTGTTTGCCTGCAGGTGCTTTCACATAGATCGTGAACACGAAGGAACTATTTGTTCACTCTCCTTATCCCTCTGTACCCTACGACTTCCAGAAGGCAGTTGATTGTAATGGGTAAGGTGCTCTCCAAAAGCTCTTCCTCTAAGTGTCCCTCCGCTGCCGTGACATCTGTAACACAGTAATTGATATGTTAGTAGAGAACAAGGGTATGTTTTCTACTGCTCGTTCTCTGCGCTGTCACAGGACGTGCTTGGGACTGGGGTGTCGTTCACCTCCTGCCAGGACTTGTGTGTTGTAATGCTAAACACTAAAAGTATTCATCCCTGAAAAAACAAATCTCCTTTTTTGTCATTTTCAAGCAGTTAGTAACTGATGCTCCTGTTCCTCAATTAGAATAGCTTCTCAGTGTATAGATTACTGAGGGAAAATAATTTACTTTCAAGTCTGAGTTTTATCATTAAAGAAGAGAGTTTGAAATTTTCTGGGTGTATTTTCAGTCATCTATTTATATTATCTGTGTATTTAAAGAAAAGTCTAGTTAGACAAGCTGTTTCTTGTCAGAGTTTCAAGAATAGCAGCTTTATGCAGTAATATTAAAGTTGCCAATAGGTGTCAGTTTCTTCCTATACATAGATGTAAGAAACTAGGAATCTGCTGGGGTTCAGCAGAGAGACAAATGGGAAAGGACTTGGGTCCTTCTATTCCTCCCTCCTTGTTATTCCTCCAAAGAGAATTGGGGTACAAGCCTTGGTTTATTTTAGATAAAAAGTAAAAACAACGGAAAACAAAAAAAAGGCCACCACCAAACCCAACTACTCTATCAAGTGTATATTTTGACAACTCTTGTGCTTTTTGAATTCCAGTTATTGTTTGTTTGGGGTATTTTTTTAATGTTAGTTTTGGTTTGTTTCTTTTTTTTTTTTTTTTTTAAAAAAAGAAAAGGTACTGCATTTTGGTTTACAAATGAATCCACTGAACTGTGTTTTGAGGAACAGGGGGATCCTGCTCCTAACCATAACTTTGGATTTGCAGTGCATTTTTGTGGAACAGTGAAGGAATTTAAAGTTGATAAAATAAAGCTTTGGGGGGTATTTTTATTTAATTTATTTACCAAATTATTTGAAAATCCAAACTCTTGAAATGTCACTATTCCCAGTCTTATTTCTCCAACTGCACTGTGGATTTTAATAGCAGAAACTCAAGATGTTCTCAGCCTTTATTGTAGTTCTGGGGCTCCAAAGCCCAGTTAAAGACACCTCTCATCTTGTACTGGGAGTTTCAGAAAGCCGCAGTACCCAGCAAACAGCTGGAGCTGCTGCCACCACAGCCCTTCCCCTGTCACCACCTCGACCTGCCTGTGGCCCTCACTGGGGGCTGACTGGGCACAAAGACGTGTGCTTTTCTCCTAGATCAGTGGGTTTCTTGTGCCTGTGCTGGCAAATAGTTGTTCTGAGGATTCTGAAGCTTAGTTGTTTCACTTAATAGCTTATGCTCTCAAGCGGGTGTTATGCTCTGGCATGTCGAAGGCTGCAGTAAAGCTTTTGTCTAAGCTTTCAGATTTTGTATGTGCTGAAATCTCTTCAAACTAAGAGTGTATCTTTAAAGGCTTAAGTTACTCTCATGTGTTTGAAATATGATGTAAATGAGCTACCTAGTTAGCACTGTAGAGTTTTGATAGTGAACCAACTGGGCGCTTTTGCTGTCACTATTTTTTAAAATTATTTATCTATTAAATTTAAGAAAGGGCAATGTCAGTTGAAATTGGAAAAGCAGAAATCCCTGAAAAGGAAGCACGGCTCCCAGTCTTACAGACGTTTTTGTTTCCATTATTGGAGCATCCCAGCTCTGGGACAGTCAGCCGGTGTCCCATCTGGACCCATCCTCAGCTGGACAGTGCCAGTAAGAAGTCAGTGGCTGCCTAGAGAGTTTCTGATATTCTCAGCTGTGTTAGCTGACTGCTTTTGGTCAGAAGCAATGGCATAACAGGTCAGAAAATATTAAATGAGGATCACTGGCTCTTTGAAGACATTTCTGTTACAGTGTAAACCACTGTGTGGGAAGGAAGAATCTCTTTTCAAGATTTGGTGATGATCTTAACTAACTAAATGGTGCGGGAGCCCTGGAACCTCACTGAGACAGTAAAAAGCAAACAATGAAGCAGAAGCTCTCCTCTGTTTTGTTGACTATTTATACACAGAAATTCAATGCAGAGTGTAGAATTAAAACCAGTGTCAGGAATTCTGAAGTTCGATGCTCCTCAGAAATGCTAATGCAGCTGTGTTGCACATGAGTAGTACGTCTCTCTGTTTTTGTTTTTGTGGTTGAATATATTGTTGTAATAAATATACCATAAAATATTCAGGATGTAGGACATGGTCAAGTTCATGCTTCTGTTGGAATGTTTAACTCCTGCATTTCCTGATTTTTCTTGAGCAAATTTGACATTTTTCTTTTTTTTTCCCTGCTTGTGATTAGACAGAAATGTGCTGACTTGACTCAAATGGCAGAGAGCCAGCATATTTTTATTTGTGCTTTTTGTAGCAAAAACCTACAGGTGCTCCAGCCTTAGCTTGCCTATTTAAGACAGGTGCTTAAACTTGAAGGGAAAACATAGTGGGGATATTGTAGAAAAATTACCAGGATATCCTTTAATTTACCCTGTGTGGTATTCTTATTTTTAAATATCTGCTAAGTAAAGGCATAGCATCAGTCTGCAAGGAGCTCACGGCAGCAGCTTCCACATGGCACAGTTGTCTGCTGTGCTTACACTGGGAGCCAGCTCCATGCTGTTAAGAAAGGACTTGCAGCAAGGGGAGGATAAAGCCAAACAGTAATTTCTCATCCTGCACTGTTTTAAGTGCTCATGTGGTCAAAATAAAAAAAATAAATAAAAAATTCTAACGCTTAGAATAAGTATGTGTTTCCTTCAGTACTTGTGAATGTCAAGGTGTGGGTTTGCAATAGATTTTATTTTATTTTTTAAATAGTTAAGAGTTTTGTTGTGGGTCACTTAAGATTTCCATCAGAGCCTGCACAGGACTGAACCATCAGAAATGAAAACGATGTCCAGCCTTCCCCCCACCATTTGCTCTAAAACACTTGATGCAGAAAAGCTGAATTTCATTGATTTCTATGACATCAGTGCTCCCTCAACCCCCTCCAAAAATGCTTACTGAGTGGAACACTGATGCTTATGACTATGGCCTGATGGATACTTTCTTCTCTGTAAAGAATATCCTTCCCACCCCCTGGGCCCTAAGTAAAGATTATCACGGATAACATCATGCATGTGCCATCATCTTTGTGTCCGATAACTAGCGCCTGTTCGGTTTCTCTGGCCCTTCCACTCCTCATATTGATATATTCTCCATCCATTATTCTCCAGGGATGAAGGCAGTTATTGCAGCCATTAGCTGGCACCACATTTCTATTGATGCTGTACAGCTAGAGCCTTAAGAGGTACTATTCCAGATTTTAGTCAGAGTACTTTATTGTGTATAAAGTCTCGAAAGACTTGCCTAACCACAAGCCAAAAATTATTCAGCATATATTAAATGCACCCCACCTGCATCTCTCAAAATATATTAAAAAAGACCCAACCAAAGAGCGTTTGAGGCTCTAATCTGCAATTTGGCTGTGGTATCCCTATTTTCACTGACATTTGCATGCAAGAAATAAGACGGTGGTTTTGGTTTGTCGCAGGTCTGATCTGGAAATCATCTAGGCTATTTTATTTGTAGGTTTTTGCTAGCTTTGCTAGAATTCCTCTGCCTGATCGGCACACGGGGAGCAGTTTGAGCTCTTTGCTTTGAAGTAAGAACACTGGTTGTCGTAGGAAAAGGTTTAATGCCCGAAGAGTTACAAACAGCACTCTGGGAAGAATGTAGGTTTCCCTTCTCAGCTGTGAACAGCAAGTGGCATTTCTCCTGGACATCCCACACAGTGTAATAATTGATAGGAGTCCTCTGTCTGGGGAGAGGGACTCTTCAGTTTAGATCAAAAGTCCTTAAAGCAGGTGGGAAGTGAGCTCCCAATTCACATTTTCAGTGAAGAGAAGCTGAGTGCGTTCCTGGGGATTTTATCTAAGCAGGTTTTACTTTTCTACACGCACACAGATATGACCATGTGCCTCTTCGTGTAATTTCTGTCTGCCTTCCCTCAGAACCTTTGATTTGATCTTGCTTCTGCTTTTTAACGGTGTTATTTATAACACTGTTTTCTCCTGAATGTGGGAATTGGGGTATCACTATTACAGCACTATGTTGAAACACCTTTTTTTCAACAGGTCTTTAGGGCAGCCTGGCAGATTTATGGAAACAAATGTCTTTGCTTCAGGGCTGTTTTGGTACATTGCAGGAAAGGGTAAATGCAACAGCAACATAATGTAAAGGCAGAGAGTCTTGGTACCCAAGATGTGTGTGTATCATTTCTCCTGGCTTTGACAGCTTTAAAAATTATCTGTAGAACAGGAAGTGCTGTTTCTTTCTAAGTTATTTTTATCTAAAGCATCCAAATCCTTAATGTTAAAGGCCAAAACAAAGCCATCTTACTTACATTGTCCTGCACAGAAACAATGACCTCTATAGAAATGGTGTTATTTATCACTGTCTAATTCTCTGAACAAAAAAAAGTAAACCTGATAGTAAAATAGACTTTGTCCCAAATCAGTCTCATTTGTGCTAAATTAGACAACTCAGCCTGATGAACATTAAAGGCCACAGTTATTTTTAGTAAAAGCTCTGGTTTTAGTTCAAGACCTACAGAGGAACAGTAAAATACTTCAACCAACCATAATAGAACTTACAGGGAAAGGTGGCATCTGTAATAATAACAATAGCAATAATAATAAGGAAGAGTAGTAATAATAATAAAAATAACTTAAATGGATGGTCCTTCTCCAAGCTTGGGTGGGGAATTCTGTTCTGTGATACCCAAGCTATCCCAAGAAGCCACTTGCTGCAGGGCTGGGCCTGGCAGGCGTGCCGACTGTTGCCCTGCACACGTGGGTGATGACGGTTTCCCCAGCATTTATGGCTTTATTTTTTCACTTTATTTCTACGTGGGTTATTTTTAGTGCTTTAGTAGCAACAATGCCACTATGATTTAAAAAGAAAAAAAAAAAAACAAAACCCACAAACAAAAAACTCAAGGCCCTGGATGGCAAAGGGGATTTCACGGGAGGGTACATCCTGCTGGTTTGCTCTTTTGCTCACTTTTTATGTGTGATGCTTAAACAGAAGGAAGTACAAGAACAATAGAAGAGTTTTGGAAAGTATGTGACAGTGTGAGAGTAATAACATTTACATAGGGCCTTTCATCTAGAAGGAACCCGGAGGAATTTATAAACAATATTACTTTATACAGTTTATAAACAAATAAATTTGGTTTGCTTGGTGACGCTGAGAAAAAAACCAACCAACCAAACAAAAATATTAGATAAAACAACTTATATGATTTGTTTTTCTTGGAATAAACAGAGATTTTGCAACAGCGCTATCACTCTACCCATTATTTATTGTATATTCCCTCTCTGTGCTCTTTGTCATGGATCTGTTTTCTGGCTGCTTTGGAGTGCAAGATGTAAGAATGTAGTTTTGTAATCTCACTACTATAGTAATGCGCTGTATGTTGTAAGACCTAGAAAAAAAACAGTACTAATGGATTCTAAGCTACATCCAGTAATGAAAAAGTAACCTGGCTTTAGTGGGTTGTTGTAGCTATTTATTTGAATATCCAGGATACCACCACTTCACAGATTTTACAGTGGCAAACACCTTGGATGATTAAAGGCAAATCAGCTTGGTTGAAAAGAGTTACACGTTTTGGAATTTGCTCGGAGATCTCTGTGTAAAAACACAACACGCTTAAGGTGGCATAAGTCACGTTTACCAAACCCCTCTACCCATGGAAACAGAAAAGGCTTTGGTTATCAAGTAATCTGGTTTCTCAGGGAGGTTTCACTTAGCTTTACCTTGAGATGTAGGTTACCCCTGGAGATCTCTGCCTTGACCAATGTTCTTGGGTTTGCTGACTATCCTGTCCCAATGTCATATTTATCACACTCAAAAGAGATGTGATTTATTCTATTTTTTTAACCATGGTTTGGGATTAGAGACAAAATCTGAAGGAGATTTTATAATACTACTGCCTATAGCCACATACTGTGTAAACACACAGACAAGCAGCTTGAAATAAATCTGGCCAACGCTAGTATGCATTCCTCACAGATACAAGCTGTGGAATATCCATTAAAATCAGTTCCAGTAATTATGAGGATAGTTCTTAAAACTGATGTCAAAAGACAGTGAGTTATGTATCAAAGCAGAGGAAATTGGAGAAAATTGGGGAAAAAAGCAGCAGTGAAAATTATGGGAAAAGGAAGTTTTCCTATTAAGCTGACAGGGAGGAAAAAAGAAAAGACAGAAAAGAGCTTACTAAAGTGGCTTTCAATAAAAAGTAAACCCAAAGTCAAGATAGAGGGGCTGAAAGCCTGGCAAATATCACAAACAGTTGTGGGGGGTTTTTTCTTGGTTTGGTTTTGGTTTTGGTTGGTTGGTTGGGTTTTTTTCTGGGCTATAAAAATGCTAGGTGTAAAGAATAAGAGTTCTTACAGTATGCTGTGAAATTAAAAAAACAACCAGGAGTGTCTTAAGATAAGCATGGTGGGGTGTGTTTGAAGAAAAGCAGTGTTGGTCTGGATGCTTCCGATTTGACTTTTTCATTCCTTTCGCTTCATTCATTCGCACATTAATTCGCAACCATTTACCCCGTGTCATTTTACAGCACGTTTTGGCGAGGTCAGGAGAAGGAAATACAGCTGGACTCTGGGTGAGGAGCTGTAGCCTGTTAGGAGTACATAGTCATGTAAACGGAAAATAAGTCCTGACTTAGCTCAGATGAGTTCTGACCGCCAGTGTCAGATTTTTCTAGAGAGAATCGTTGCCATCCCGTGCGTGCTTGGGTCTGAATACTTTGCTGTGATCAGATTGTCTTTAGCTCTTCATTACTGGTGCCATTCAGGCTGTGTGGGATGTTTCTGAAGAAGGACCAAGCAAAAAACTTACAACTTTAACTCTGATAATGCTCCTTTCTGAGGGTGGTTGGAACACTGGTGCTCCTTCCGCACTGTGTGTTTCTTTTGAGCAGGTCGTGCTGGTATCTGTTCTGTTTGGTAAATACACAGAGTCCATCATCCATACCTTCTGAATGCAAAGGGCACGGGTATAGAGCACACCTGAAGATACCACTCGCACTTGTAGCAGCATTGTGGGTGACAGATGCACAGCCCTGGTCCTCCTGAAGAACTGAACTGAGCTGTTGAAAGCTTAGATGCCTGTAGACTTTCCATTGCCTGGGGGATTCCATAGATTGTGTGCCTGGGTGGGAAGCAGCAACCTGCCAAGTTCTTATGGATAGCAGAAATCCCTGCAGTGTCTAATCCCAACTCTCCATCCCATACTGGGCTGTTGGATTCATGTATATACTCACACATATATATTTTTACTTTTGTTGTTGTTGTCCTTCCCTTATGAAAAAGCTTTGGAGCCTGATGAAAAGCTGCCCCAATAGCAATGGTTCAAGTTTTACTAGTGGCGTGTTTTGTGATTTATTGGCTTATCTCTGTTATAGCTGACATGACTTTCAATGGCCCTGTTCCTCTTAACAGTATTTTCCCAATGCACTGTTTGTTTAAAAGCTAAGTGGGAGGGGAGGAATGTGTTGCTTTTCTCTTCTTGGCTGCTCTCTGTGTATTCACACTGCCATTACTGAAGCTAGAGGATGAGCTTTTTGAAAACAATTTGAATAAAGGACTGGAGTCTTAGTTTTCTGTCGGAGCACAGACCAATGGAAAGTTCCAGAGCCAGACAAGGGGATGTTTTTGTGAATTTTCAGAGATGAGTAGAGGAGGTGATTAGGTTTGTTATGGGCATAGAGCTATGAATCTACAAAGGCTGGTAGAGATGGTCATAAAATTAATGGGTAATAAATATGTCTCCTCTGTGCTCACTCATTAAGCAAACATTTGTATAGCTCTTCGGAGAACTTTAAGTAGCTTGTAGGATTCTGTATTCTTAGTAAAACCAAATATATAAAGTGAGCACGGCAGCAAGTAAGCCAAAACCATCTTTGAATCCAAATAATCCCAAGCTATATTTCAGACAATCATTTTTCACCTCAGCTATGAAAAAAAGGGAAGAATCTAAAAAACTGTAATGCTAAAGAATTAACCAGCAGTATAATTCTGATGTAGGTAACACTTGCATCTTGGAAATGGGAAAAGCAAGGCTCAGAATACGAGGTAGCAGGGTGCTTGCTGCCTGTGAAATCCTTGTTGTTTGGAGGGAACCTGGAGCCCATTTCTTACTCATCAGTGTTGCTTAGCCTGGTACCAGTTGGCGTTCTTTGGCGTAGGAACTTGGTCAAGTGAGCAGAAAAAATTGTACTTCAGGCTTTCAAAATAGTATTTTTCTGCTATTGCCTTTTCATAGCTTTGAAGCAGTGCATTCCCTCCGCGTGTCCTTAAAGTGCGAAGGGAGAGAGCAACTGTCTGCTTAGAAACTTTTTCAGTAGTTGCCAGTAGGTTTTCACCTCTATTTTTGTGGGTGATAGTCCCGGTAAAGCTGATTCTAAGATCAGATGTTTTTTAGTACTTGCTTGAGTTGCTGTACTTTTGGAAGGACTTTTCTCAAGTGATCTTTTCTTGGATGACCTCTCCATACTATCATTAAAACTTGGAAACTTTGGTCATCTTGACAGTTAGTTCTGCATTCTCATTGTGTTCATTCCTATTGTAAACATGCTAAAATTGCTGCTGTTGTTGCTTAGAATGGATTTTTCCTCAGTTGTTTTGAAGTTTAATAGAAATAGAAGTTAATCTTTAAGAGAGTTAGGCTGGTAGCGATTGGATGGCCAAGCTTGATAGGTCATGCTGTGTCTGTCTTTTCATTTGCCTGGTAGATGATCTGCTGACTCCAGCTGTTTTTTGGAAAGCAGAAAAACAATTTGCTTTTCCTTCCCATAAAGTATAACCCTTTGTTTATCCTCGGGCTGCTGCATGAGCCCAAAATGCAGAGACTTGCAAAGAAAAGAAAAGGAGGAAATAGCTCTGTTTTGGTTTTTTTTTTAACGCTGTTTTTCATATCAGAGAGTAGAGTTTAGTATCGAGATGAATTGTTGACCTCTCTAGAGGCTATTATTAGAACTGGCTGATTTGTGTGTGGAGCTGTGTCTGATTGACTGAGACCAGTACAGGGACTAAACTACCTACAGCAGGTTTGGTGTAAACAGCTGCAGCTTTTTGAAGACAACTTCACACATTTTGTTTGATTAGAGGAATAATACTTTTTGCAGTTCTTCATTTACTTCAGTTCACTGAAGTAATTGAGATCAACTCCCTTTCCAAGCAAGACCTTCCTTTATTGTCAGGAGTTGCTGAACTGCTGGGGTTTTGTTGTTGCAGTGCATCTGTTGGCTGACACTCCTCCTGTTTGCCACTCAAGGATGTTATGAGGTGCTTGCAAGAGTCTGGGAAATGCACATGACTGATTCTCAAGTCACTGTAGAGATTTTTATGATGGGGGGGTATCACCTGGCAACATTTAATGCTCTATTTTATACATAGAAGAAAAATAAATAAAACCTTGGGGGACCAAAATGTCTCTACTGACCCAGGTAAGAATTGCCGAAGCAGAAGTGAGCATTAAAACCTTACTGGTCCTGATCTATAATGTCATTGGAAGAACACGTTTGTATTTACAGCCTAGGGTTGTATTTACAACCTTTTTTTTTTTTTTTTTTTTTCCCCTTAAGAGGCTCTGGCTACCCACATTTTATGTGCTTCTGGAATGCAATAACAATTGTGGCATCATCTCTTCAGAATTCGTTTTCCTTCCTGAGATCAAGGCAGTGATAAGACCTTGCAAAATATTCACTTGGTTTTGCTTTCCTGGCCTGAGATGGATTTAATTGAATGAATTGCTGCTTTTCTCCTTCCATTGCTTTATGACCTCTGAAATAGCTTGCTATGATCTTTTGAATTTTGCAATACCCTCTCTGCTCTGCTCTAAAAAAATGAAAGAGCTGTTTATCTTCGACACCACAAACAGTATAGCAGCTGTTTCTGCACGTGCCCACCAAAATGCCATCAAATACGTCTTGAAGTGTTGTCAAATGTCAGTTTAAACTTACACCTCCATACTTTAGTTAACACCCTCCAGTACACTTCTTTCACCATTTTGCAAGCCTTGGAAATAATGCCATTAAACTTAAAAACCCCTCTGTTGTCCTCACTAAATGTTCCTGATTAATGGGAGGCCTGTCGGAAAAGACCCTGATACTTGTAAAAAAAGGCAGTGAATAGATTTGCTTTTTCTCCCTGGTTGGCAGGTCAGTATCAAGAGTCTGATACAAGAGACTTCGGGGAAATCGAAGCTTAGCTAGCTGTGTGTTTTCTTTTTTTTTTTTTTATGTTGCTTCCCAGAATGCAGTGTAGGATTTTCTGCAATAAATTGCAGTCGTTGGTTATATGTGTTCCTCTCAAATGCTCTTTGCCTGATCCCAGTGCTCCTTCTGCCTGGGATACAGGATCAGCAATCCAGGGCTCCTTTAAATGAGACACACATGTCTGTAAGTTATAAAATGTTTTGTTTCTTAGCCAACCAGTGACAGAATATGAATTACTAAATTGTCTATATTAGCCTAAGAACTGATGAAAACAGAGATTAACTATTTGCTTGATAGTCCCCTCCTTCCCCCATTCTCTCCCCACTTATGCAATATATCTTTTTTTATATATGTTTTAGTGCACCACGAGGGATTTAGGTCTAGTAAACGGCATTACGCGTGTGGCTGACGGGTCCTGGTTTACTAACATAGGTTTGAACACTCAAATCTTGTTATCAGGGCTCTAATCAGTGAAGAACTTTGTGGCTTCATCCGTGTGACTTCACTGTCTGAAGTTTCAGACTGTTCCCTTGACAAAGGATCCCACTGAAATCAGCCTGCTGGCACCACCAGCACGGACACTTGCAGCGTCAGGCTCCGATGCTAAAGTTCAGATACATCAGTAGGATTTGAGTGCCAAACGTAGGCAAGGGTTACACGTAGACGGAGCAGCCATCCACCCAAAAAAGCTTCTATCTAAATTGCCAAAAAACAAAGGAGGGGAAACAGGACATGGAAATAGGACAGTAAGAGTAATTAGGGTGAGGGTCACCCTGCTACTTTTAATTGTAGATTACTTAAGCTTTTCATTTATGTATAAGCACTATCTAATTGTTTTCAGTAATCTAAAACTGTGGATTTTTCATTTTAATAGTTAATTCTGTTCTTAGCTGCTGGTTTTGAGTGGGTTTTTTTTATTATTTGGTTGGGGTTTTTTGGTTTTTTAGTTTTGTTTGGTTGGTTGTTTTGTTTTCTTAAACTCAAGACATAGGTGTGAAATTGCATTTCTGTATGGGCCTGATTAATTTTAAGCCTTGCCCTATTTTCATTCACAGCTATTTTCAGTTGCTTTCTATTACAGATATTTTCACCTTTTAATCCTCAGGAATAGTTCTCCATTTTACATTCATCTCTATGCATCTCTACATAGCCATTGTTAATGATAATATAAAGGTAATGAAAAGCAGATGAACAATGGAAACTTTGACACTTATTTTAAAGGAATTAAGAGTTCTCTTGCTGTGTGAAGCTAGGTGTGTGCAGAAGGATTTTGAGAGGCTAAGGGCTTATGTATAGAATTATTCAAAATAAACAAACCAAAGCACACTGCACCTTTTTGTACCACGAAAATCTAGCAGAGCTTGGAGCAAACTGAAACTTTTGACCAATAGAAGGTCACCAATTGAAATGTGAAGATACGGAACAAACTTGAATATTGCCTTCACTCCACTCTATCAAAATGGCATTAAAAAAATGCAGACTTAAGAAGTATTTACACATAATCAACTGTTCAGAATAGCTCATCTAACCACAGTCTTATCTCTAGGAACAAAAATGCAAGCATTTACTGAGTGATACTAGCAATTGAGAGGTTTTTGTTTAGACTTTTTGTTTTCCTGGCAATAAATAGAATTCTTTGTAAGAAGTCATTAAGAAATATCTTAATGTTGCTTTTTAAAACTTTCCAGGCTGCTATCCTTGTCCAGGGCCAAACATGAATCCTATTGCTCTTGGAAGCCGTTGGCTTGCTTATGCAGAAAATAAGGTAAGGAAAGGTTTAATTTCAGAAATCTTCTTTAGATTTCATTCCAGCTTTTGTGTGTTTATTTATGTGTGTGTTTATATGTATATATATAAAGAGAGGAGGGAAAAAAAGAAAGGCAGTCTCACAAAAAAAGCCTAACAATGCCAGACTTAATCTTTGACCCACACTGGTGGTGCTTTGGTGTTTGTTCTGCACATTTGACTTAAGCTCATGAGCTTGAGGGGCATAATTATATAAGTAGCATAGGCAGAGAAGAGAGAATGTGTTTTCAGTGAGGTGACTCAATAGTCAACTCATTTTGCATTTAAGAAGTTTAAAGCACTGAGTTAGAGACTCTCTGAAAGGCAAGCGAGGACTCCTGTCTGGGGAAACTGAGGCTGGACAGAGCCAGTGGCTTTGGTTGAAACAGCACAGCAGTGCACTTTGAAAATTAGGAAGTAGCATTAAAATGACCATTGGTTAATGCTGAAATTGTTAGGCTCCAGGGGAAAAAAAAAAAAAGTGAAATGTTGAAATAATTGTTCTTATTTCTAGAGGCAAAAGAAGAAAATCCCAGGCAGAACAATTACCACTGTTCTTACCCAGCCCTAGGCTGGAGAAGTGTCTGTGTATTTAAAGCTTGAAGTCTTTGAAAACTTTAAATTCAACTTCTAATGCCTTATTTTTATTTCAAAGCAGATGTTTTTTCTCCTCTCCACCTGTGACTGGCATAGCTGTTTCAAGAGCTGAACCAGAAATTATCAGAGGCAGACTTTAGAAATGTATCTGTTAAATCTTTTCAAGCACAACTGATTTCTCTCCGAAGCCAGGCCTGCCTTGCCTTTAATGCCACACTGATGTGGCTTTCTAAAGCTTCACCAGTCAGCCTGGGATTTAAAAAGTACTGCTGCCAAAAATATAACCCACTGATCAGCAAAAGAATGATATCACTACAGGAATTCGAATGGCTCGTGTGTCCCCTGTTCATTCACTGCGGGACTTCCTTTTTCTCCCGAGTTTAACTATATTTAGGTACTTACATATATATAAAGTAGGAAAGGAAAGCCTCTAGAAACAAATTCTTCTTACGGTGATTTTTAATTTTCCTTTAGCTAAACACTTAAACAGCCAACACATTCTGTGCACAAGCACCAAATACCTATAGTTTGACATTTTATTTAGTCAGAAGCACAGAATCTATTGTTAATTAAGAGTTCAAAGGCAAAAACTGCATTTGTAGGCTGATGGCAGGTAGAAGAGTCTTGTTTTGATTTATTCCTTCTGAAGGAAGGCAATATAGAGTAAACCCCTTGTACATTCCTTTAATCTACTAAATGTAAAGTTTAAAGTAGCTCTTTTCCTTTGTCATTTCTTTGCTTGCCAGTCATAAAAAAAGAGGGCAAAGCCACACTCGGATTCTTAGAATGTCTGATATTTAATGTTACATATACATGGCTAAAGCTTTTGATTATATTTATTTAAATTTATTTGTGGTATTGCTGCCAGACCAAAAATCCCACCATTTCAAAGTTTATGAATTCTTAGTGACTACTCATCTTGTAATTGAAAACTGGGGTTGAGTACGCGACAGTCTGGGTGGCACCCAGAAGATTATAAAAAGGGGTTAAGTGTCTCAGCAGGGCTTTTTGCTATTTGGAGGAAAAAACACACCACTGTACATGATAAATAAGAGCTATGGTAATGGGTTATGGGTTTGTGTAGTTTAATAGTAGTTGCTTGGTTGCTGTCTTTCTTCTTGTAGCTGATCCGATGCCATCAATCCCGTGGTGGAGCCTGTGGAGACAACATTCAGTCTTACACTGCCACAGTCATTAGTGCTGCCAAAGTGAGTACATCATCTGCTGTTGGGAGAGGTTATCGTGTAGGATAATTATTAGGTTTCCCTGCTGAATTGGACTGTGTGTCATCGCCCCAGCCCCCCCTTCACAGAAGAGGAAAACACAGTAAGAAACATGCCGAGCACTGTGCCTGTGGTCCTGATCCTGCACATCTCAGAGTAGCCAATGCTCTCACAAAGGAGAACTTGGGATCTTTCTGAAGTAATTTGTTAAAAAAAATTCCCCAACAAACCAACCAAACTCTTTATTGCAACCAGCTATTCATATGAGCAGCCTCTGTTCTAGGGAAATCGTAGTAAAATGGGTTTTTCTAATGGCTATTCAGAGTGTTACAAGGTTACAGGCTTAGAAACCAACATTTTGAATTACTCGTGTTTTAGCATCATGAAAACTGACTTCACAAGTGCTTGGTGCTTTTTGGCCTCAATCACACTAGCATTATATATTTTAATCTCTCTGAAGGATGACAGCTTGGGTCTGGAGCTAATTAATTACCTGGCAGCTTTCTTTGAAGGTTAGAGCTTATTAACAACTGTTCACATAGAGGTTCCATTGCCTAGCTTTCTTAGTCCAGCTGACATTACAGTATCCTTCTGTGTTCAGAGAGATGTCTGGGTTTTCATAGTATCAAAAGAAGCCCATGGCTTGGAGAAGTCTTAAGCAAGCCAAAGAGCATGCAGAACTGTTGTTTTACTGTTTCCCCCCCTCCCCATCCTGCTCCTTTCCTTGAGGACTTGCCTGCAACATTTTACCGAGTAATTTCTTTTTCTCACACGCATGCACACACACACAGAGTGAGTTTTGGCATTGTCTGGCAAACTCCGTGCTGATTACAAGCTTTCCTTGTAACCACCAGCCTTTTCATTTCTGATACGCACAACAAAACAAATCTAATAATAGGAATTAAATGACAGCACAGGACAGAAAGCTCAGCGTCGCTGGAGAAAACAACAGTTACAAGAACCCACAAAGAGAGACCTAGGGCATGCCATTTCATGTGAAAACAAAACAGAAAAACAAACATATTCCATCAGCATAGCTTTGGACACAGTCTGACTGTGGCTGGAGGAGGAGAAAAATCACAGTTTTTTACATTGCTGAGGAGAGCTTGAACTGCTGTGCTTCTGAAGACATCTGAAATTTGCTGTATCTCTGCATACTTTCATCATATTTTTCTTTTATAGCACAGATAGGTTTGAAAAAAACAACTGGCTTAGTGTGATCAGCCAGAGTTAGAGTCAGATGTGGTAAAATCTTGCAAACAGATCACTCTACCACCAAAGCTGAGCCTGCTCTTGGCTGAAGAAGAACAAGGCTTTCTTAAACCATATAATGATTGTCAAAGCATTCTAGTGGGCATCGAAGCCTAAGCACTATTCTGTTTCATTTTCTTTGTCAGGCTAAAAAAAAAAAAAATCTAAAGAGGGGGATGCCTTTTATAACCCTGAAGACCATGGCTAGCTAGGTTTTAAAGCCAGCAGGGACCAAGGTCTTGCTGAGTAGTGCCAGCCAAGGATCATAATCCAGAAATGTCCACATTAAGCTGAACATACACAAAAGCTGAAGTAGTTATGGCTCATCATGTGGCTAGATAGTGAAGATAAAATGTGTTTGTAGGAAAGGACAGGTTGTTAGCTTCTGTACAAAGATAAGGGAACAGTGAAAGTTAGGAAAATGGATAATCATAAGGGAACAATCTCTATTTTACTTTATATTTTGCTTACCATGTTGCTCTTGCTCTCAAATGGCTGGTAGATGTTACTAAAATAGACAGGATTAATACAGTTTTAAGTATTTGCACTGTTTGGCTCTGGAGTATATCTCAGCTTTACTGTATTAATTTGTTTTTCATGTCCGAGTGTGCAACACTAAATCTGAAATGTTTAACTTGTTACCTATTTCACTGAATCTTGGCTTACTGTCTAGCAAGTTTTCATCTCTGATAACGGAAACGCTGACTTCTTTATTGGCAAATACCTACTCCAAGTATCTGTTGCTCTTTGTCCATCTCATTACCTCACCATAAACTTCACTCCTTGCTTAAGTCAGTCTTCATTTATAAACCTTTACTGCCATTATATCTTATCAGCCTGCAATGGTTTGTAATTCATTTGCTTTGATCAGCAGAGGTATTAACCTTTTTGAAAGTGGATGTCCTTTTCTGTTCCCGAAACTGCTGCTTTTTGGTTCAAAGTGGTTCCATAAAAGATCTTGTTGTGTCAGATTATCTTGGGTTACAGCCTTTTCTCTGCACGAGTTCCAATTTCTTATTGTAGGAAGTGAAAGAACCTTCGTATAAAAGAGAAAGATAAAGCTGAGAGCAAAGAGTCATTTCAACAGGGTCACTTTTGAGAATTATCTTGCAGCTCCTCTGTAGAAGGTCTCCGTGGCTGTGCAGAATGTTTGCTTTAATGGTATTCCCCTGGAGAAATGTTTTGGAATGTCCTGGTAGTGAACGGTGGGTTTGTTCTCAGCGTAATGTTCTGCTGTCTACTGTACTTAATGCAGCAAAGAAATTTCCTCCTCAATCAAATAATCCAGGAGTCAGAAGCTCCCCTGTTAACCAAGAATACTGAGGTATAAATGTTGTGGTCGTGTTGGAGCGCGGTGTTTAGTGGTGCCAAAACGCTTGTTATTCTGGTAACGTGAAGAATTCCTTTAGGTCATCTTCTCATTTCATTTTATAATTTCTAGAAGGATTTTATTTTGAACACTGCACTTCCTCACATTTCTCCTTAGATGCATCTTGTAAGAGCATTGCTTTCTGCTGTTGCTGGAGAAACGCAGGCCTTTTTTTCGAGCTCAGTCTCTTCATTTGCATTTCCTCACACTTGTTTGGAAGCTTTCTCGCTGTTCATGTTCTGAAGAGCTCTGATAATTTCTGTAATTTAACCAAGCAGAAAATTTCTGGAAAGAGAAAATGTGTCAATATTCTAATTTAGCTTAATATTTATCAAAGATAGAAATTGATACATTTGGAAGAATGAAGATGTTGTTCCTTATGGGATAAAGATTCTTTTCACTCCAGCTGAACAAACACAGTAGAATGGATGTAGAATATCTTTCACTTAACAGTATTGGTGATGGGAGAATATTCAGGTGCTTGGTTTGAGATAAGCATCCAAATGTGGAGTTGGTTGTTATAAATATCCCTAATTATCCATTTTGGATGTGTCAAGGAAGGGGAAATAGGAAAAGATGTTCTTATGTCTCCATGGTCAAGCCTGCCGTGCTCTTTAAGATTAATTTACTGACAGGTTTTTCCCTCTCCGACCTCCTTTCAGAGTATGTGGCAAGAGCAGGAAAGGGAAACATCTTTGCAAAGCACAAGAATTTCAACAGACATTTAGTTTGAACTTGAATCTATAATTGATTGGATCTTCATTTTGTTCAAATGAACCAGGAGGCTTTCATATTGTTGGTTCCCAAGGCGTATCTTTTTCATCTTTCTGCTTTCTGTAGACTTTTTCCTTTGTAAACAAATAAACCCTGTAAAATGTATTTATTATGAGAAACAAGAACAGTATATTGTTTTGTCACTAAAAGGATATGACTTTTGTTGGAATAAAACAGCCTAACAGGCACTGAGTGATGCATTTTAATTTTCTCATCTAATTCAATTGTACTTACTTTTCAATTAAATGAATACATACATTCATTTTAATTCAAATATAAAGAAAGGCATATATTTAATGAATGTGTACAGTCTTATTTTTAGTAGATAGGGGACGTGTGAACATCCAAATAATTTCTGTGTTTGCATAATGTGCATCCTTGCTTTCAAAAGGACCCACATCAAGTATTTTAATTTTATTTCTATTAAAATTTGAGTGAGTTTGCATTGGCAGGTTCCCATCGATGACAAAGGAACTGGGACAGTGCAAACTTTAACCTATTTAATTTAAAATGCATTTGGTCTGTCAAATGTCTAGCATCAAATTATAAACCAAGTTCTTCTCACCTTATAACTTCTTTGGTTGATTCTTTCTCCATATCTTTTAATCCTATAGTGGTAAAGTGATTTAGCAAAGGCTGCATCTGTTTTCTCTTGTTACCTGATAACTTCTTAATGAGTACTAACAGCTTATGTGAGAGCAAGGTCATTAGCTCTAATGGATGGAGGGGACAGCTGATATGGCATGGGAAAGGTTAAAGATTACCAGACGAGTTTTTGCAAATATACACATAGCACAAAGAAGTAAGTGCTGTAATGGTTTCACACTGATATTTCTGAGCTAATGGCCTCGGCCACATCTCTGTACACCTATTACTAGTCCTGCAGTCACAGTCCAGCATGCACCAGTAATTCATTTTGCTAGACAAGCATGTTAATTTTTTTTTTTTTTTTTCTAGAGAGCTGTAAATTTACACTTGGCATTTGTCATCCAGTTTCTCTAGTTTAATATGAAAGATATTTTCTAAAACAGGTCAATTGCAATTCTTGAGTCTTTTATCTAGCAGAGGTATTTTGCCATAGAATACTTCTGTACTGCTTTCTCCTTCCTGCTGTATAAACTGCCAGTGTGTTTTATACCATTTAAGCTATTGGCCAGAAAACTGCCTGTTGTTTTTTTGTAAGGGAAGTGTCTGCTGAAATGCATTCTTGTGATGCTGTTGGTTCTATTTTAGGTCTATTCCTTGGATATCATTAGCCTCTTTATGGGTTTGGTTTTTTTTTTTTTCAATCTTCTGAATTTGCCACTATTAAAATTTGTTTTCTTCTCACTTGTCGTATCTGAGTATAAAAAGAAGTAATAAGAAACAAATGGCAGGATATTACTAAAGACTTTAAACCCCAAAGACATTCCTATGATAAAGGCACGGCTCGATTTTAAGTGGTAGTATCTCCATTAGCATTAATGGGGTAGGTCCATCAGCAGAGGCATCTCAGAGGTTAATCAGGCTTCCTGGCTGGGTATTGCCATCGATACAGTGTGGCGCCTAATTCTGTTGGCCCTTCAGAGGTTTTCCTGACAACACACTAACAGACTTTGTGTAAGTCATTTCCTATGAATTATTAAAACAAACGTTTGGCTGCTAATTGATGAACACTAATGTGTTTTCTAATCACTGCAGTTTGAGATTTTAGCACTAAACAAAGCAGTTGCAATTGATTTGTGGCTGCTTCTTGGTTTCAGCCTGTGATACGTACAGGTTGGTTTCGTTTCTTTTTTTTCTTCCTTTTCAATTTAGCAGGCAGCTTAGCTTGTCTTTTTAGTTAAGAATTGGCTTGTTATAGTGTCATTCCATTCTGATCTCTATTGCTATTTCTTATTTATATTGCATAATAAATCTGCTCAGTTCTTTATAGGCAAATAAGGCACAGTCCTTGATTCAAGGAGAAAATATTTAAAGTTGTAGTTTGGATTGTTTTCCTTTAAAGCTGTAGCTCTCCTACTGTGTGTGCTGTCCCTCCTTCTCCACATAAAATAAAACAACATAAAAACAATCTTCAGCATCTCTAGATGATAAAAGCTGCTGCAATGCATCTTTTCAAACCCCCGCCTGGAAAACATTCAGGCTGTGGCAAGTCCCATTATTTGTGCTGGGATGTGCGTGTCCGTCATACAGGGGTGTCCACTCTAGTACCTTGAGGATGGTGGTTTGAATCTTGCTGAGTGTGAGTTCCATGTTCAGTTTTAATGCTGCAAAAGGCAGAGTTTCTGAGGAACAAACGAATGTGCCCGTCACGTCTATCAAAGGCAAAACTCCTTGTCTCTTGCACTTCTGCAGAAGACAGTTCTTTCAGCAGTAACTGTTAGGGGCTAGAAGTATTTGGCTTCATCATTTGATTCTTCTAACTCTGTGCTCAGGGCCTCTTGGAATGAGTAAATAACAAAGTTAAAAAACTGTAACATTTAGACAACATTAAAAGTTATTTTTTTTTTCAGGAATGTTTTGGAAGCTTTTAATTCCAAAATATAGGTGAATGCTTCAAACCAATAGAATGCTAATTTTTTCCAAGCTACTTCTGTTACAGCCTCTTGCAGCTTTCCATCACTTACAGAAAACATTGGGTTTGTGTGTTTCTGGTGCATACAGTCTCGCTGCATTAATCGTGTTGAGAAAAAATTCATGATAGATCCACAAAACAGCCCTAAACGTTATTTACTGGTTCTCTTTTCTTTTTGTAGACGATAAAGACTGGACTTACAATGGTGGGGAAAGTAGTTACACAGCTGACAGGGACGCTGCCTTCAGGAGCAACTGAAGAAGAAATTTTAGCTCATAGCAACATTCGTCGAAGTCCTCTGGTGCCTGGGATCATCACGATCATTGATACAGAGACAGTTGCAGAAGGGCAGGTAATGGAGTCTGCACAGAAACAGTATGTGCATTCATCTTCACAAAAATCTTAGCAAAATGTATTTTTATGCTTTTGAGAATGAAAAATAGATTGGATTTTTGCCAGGTCAAAAACCTTTACAGGCACACGCAGCTTTATGAAGTCCTATTTGGGACTGAAATTAAGCCAATATATATATTGTCCTTAGAGCATATTTATGTGACACTTTGACAACACCAAGTGTGAAGTGTCACATTTTGTCTCTCTGACACTTGTTCATAACTGACGCTGATTTATGCTGATCAGTTGAAATGTGTGTGCAGTCTGATCATATTTATTAATACCTAGTGTGCCTTGAAAAATTGATCATCTAGAAATACGGTGAATTGTTGAATTCCAGTTTTGAAAAAGATGATGGGTGGAGTTGGATATTAAGTATGAAAGCTTTTTTTTTAAAGCTTTTTTTTAAAGTATTTTACAGCAGTTTCAAAACTAAAATGTAGTCAAGCCCAGTGCTGTTTTGTGAGGCATATGTACTGTTTTACTGAAGTCCTCCCGTGCAGCGCGCCAGGCAAAAGCATTTATTGAAAAATCCGTACCATTATCACACAGACCTGAGGCTGGTGTGGTGTTCTGTATGACAGAAGATAGCCATAGCTGCTTTGCTAGTTTCATTTCATTTTTAACTGCCTGGTCCTGGTATTGGTGTGTCTGCAGGTCTCCCATACACTTCATTACTCTGTGACTAGTTTGTAAGCTTTTTGTTTGTTTGTTTCCTAACATTCACATTTATTGAATTTAAAAAAGAAAATACAGGCTCTTTTATCTCGTTTCCCCCATCTCTGTGATGCTCATTGCAGGTAAGTTAGTAAGCTATTAATGACAAATCAGTAGTCAAGCTATTTTCTTTTCTTACCTGAGTGGAAAGTAAAATGGTTTACTTGAAAACAAACCAAGCAAACAAAAACCCCAGCAGGGTGGTTGAGCTGCAGGAGTTTCTGAGAATTAGTTTTGGAAGTACCTATGCAAGCAGTGTGAGCCTGACAGGGGATTGTTCCTATAGCATTATAGGTCTTATCTTGCAAGATTAAAAGAAAAGAAAAAAAGGGGGGAAAAAACCAAAATTGGAAAGAGGAATTTATTTTACTTAATGCCTTAGAGTCAGGTGTTAAAATGTCTGTTGAGAGCTGCATTTTGGTTTTCTTTACTGAGGACAAAAATGTCTTTTTGAATCTTTGTATACTGCCAGGAAAACAAAACAAGACAAAAAAAAAAGGAAAGGAGATTTTTGCTTCATAAATTTCTCATGAAGCCTCGTTTAATGCAGTCATTATTTCTGATGGTCACTGTCTGTGCTTTGATTCTTCTGCATAGGCCTAGGGGAAAAAAGAATGATATATTTTAGGATTTTAATTCTAGTTATGTATGATTTAGAGGTTTTATGAACTGGTCCTCTGACCTTAACAATAGCAGGGAGCTATCAAGCCTAAAGGGCATTATGGAAAAGTAGTTGTTAAAATGATAACGCTTGCCTTGTCCAAATACTGCTGCTGTAACATAAATAAGCCATCACTCGTAGTAAATTTTTGCCTTGAATCTCTAGGGAAAGGCTCTAAGTTAGATACCCTAATTGTACATCTTGCATTCATATTTTTGTGATCTGAAGTTTTAAAATGCTACTAAATGAATAATTTATTTTCAGTGCTGAGACTTGCTTTCAGAATTAGCATAGCTTTTTTTCCCAGAAAAAAATACTTTCTTTTACATTGTTAGATTTTCATGGTACAGAAGACTTTTTAACAGTCTTTTCTTATATTAAAGTTTACCTAGGAAAGAGAGAGTTGATTAAAGTCAGTACACTCTGTACATGGTCTAACGACTGTCATTTAGCACTGCCCTGGTACAGAACCTCCTCGTGTCAGGCGTGTTGTGGCCGCTTGCAGTCCCCACGGAGTTCTTGTCCATCACTGTATTTTCACTGCCAGGTGGGAACCCCAAGATTTTGTGCACGCAGCCTCATCTGACCGTGGCAGATTTGGCTTTTGGCAGTTGTGTCAATCGCCTTGTCCCAAGGAGCCTGGCAGGGATCGGGTGTGTGCGCGCTGGCAGAGGCTGGCGAGCCTGCCAGGAGTGACGTGCTAGTTTGGACAGCACCTACTCATACTAGCTGGGTAGTCCTGGCTGGTTTTTTACAGTGTAATTGAGTGAAGCTTCAGTTCAGAAAAGCACTTTAGCAAGTCTGACATTTAAATGATGTGAGGAATCTCACAGAGCTAAATGTGATTGCTCACACGCTGCAGCACAAAGTCGTGCTTAAGCTTCGTGCCGATTTGGAATCGGGATGACCGAGCGACGTCGGTTCTTCCTCCTTGTGTTAATCTCTGAAATGATTCTACTCTTTGGTAGCAAATGGGTTTGCTGGTGGTAGGCATCCAAATGACGTTGTGACCGACGCTTTGGTTGCAGTAGATGAGGGACTGAGCTGAGTGACGAGCTTCTCCTGTTGGAGAAGGCGACTGTCGCACAGCGGTGCAGCCAACAACTTCTGTGGCTGCTTCTCCGTTTTCTCGATGCTGGGCGGCAGTGATTTTTCTAAAGTTACTGGTTTAGCATCGCAGTGTTCAGATTCCGGGTGGGAAATAAGAGGTCTGGGTGGGTGCAAAGAAACACTTAGTGGCATTCCTGCTTCCTCCGTGATGAAGGTGCCGGCTTTGGAGCACTTCTGCTGAATGGGGATGCTGCTGGGTGGCTATGCCCATTACCAGCATCACTCTTCCTAAACGGACTGGGAAACCCCAAGAATTAGTAATGCCTACCGAGGCTTTTCCAGACTGAATTAAGACTTTGAAGGCCTTGCATCCCTTTCATCAGAGATTTGGCCGGCAACTATGTTAATATACTTGTGCATGTGTGCCTGGCTTCAGAGGTGACCAGCCTCTGTCTAAATGAGGGGGATCTCAGAAGGAGAAACCAGTTATTTTCTTATCTTCTGCAGACTCCTAATGTAAAAGGAATACTTCACTTCCTTCAGTCAATAAAGATTTCTGTTTGCCTGCACTGCCTAACTAAGAATTTGAGTCTTGCAATGAAAACAATTTCCAAGTAATAAAACACACCATTAAGATAAACACAGAGTTAAAAAGGGAAGAGATATGTTTCAGCAAGAAAATGAAAGAAGATGACAGTAAATTTAAGGCAAGCGAGCATGTCCTTTGGAAGGAGAAATAAACACTTTTTT
>JANIJG010009904.1:46906-89004 GCA_024611175.1 Megaceryle torquata
ACTTTTTTTTTTGGGGGGGGGGGTGAGCAGGGTTTTTGAAAATATAGAGATATATATAAAGTGCAAAGTAATGGTGCCTGTGGTTGTCCATTTACTTTGAGCATAGCAGCATGGGTTCTAAAGATGGAGTGAGCTCTGCTGTGCTTGTATACCAACATCCAGAATCATTTGCTAGTAGGGTGATTAAGCAACATGTTTTGTAAGCCAGAAGGACTAACTACAGCTTTAATTTTTCACTCACTTTTTTTATTACATCTGCCATTTCAGAGAGAGACAATATAAAGAACGTGAAGTGGAACTCAGTGCATTTCATGAAATGCACTGTGCTACCGTGGCAGAGGTTGAAATGCCAGCTTACCACGGCAAAAAAACACCCTTAAAACCCCAAGAAATCTTCTACTGTAATTTTTCAGGATTACATCTGTAGGGAAAATATTATTACTAAACCTTATGAATGCAGATACTGTAGAAAAATCTCACACCCAGCAGTTGTTACATGATAGCCCCTACTTTCAAAATTGTTGGTACTTGACGAAAATTGGAATTATGAAGGAATGAAATAAATGCAAAGGAATGTAGAATTATTGAAGTTGGCTGTGATGATATATTTGTAAAGGGAGGAAAAATAATTAGCGAGATGCCCAAGTAACTTTGTGGTAAACCAAAATATGTTAACAAGGTTGTGTGCTTGTTTAAACTTCCTTCTAATGAAGTGTTAGCAAACTTTTCAGTTAGATGTAATGACTACTTATTTGAATCTGTTAATTAGTTGAAATGGATAAAGCTAAAGCTGTACAGATGTCCTCTTCTTCAGTAATTGGAATTAAATGTGTAAGAGTTTAGTGGCTTGAGTTTTAAAGAAAAATTATTTTCTTTTGACCTTTGTTTCTGTATTCTTAATTAATTCATCAGCTAGGCCACCCACATGTAGGCTGCAATAATGACCTTTCTCAAAAGTCGCCAGTTTTGTGACTGAATGTAAATCTGTTAAACATCTAACATTTAGTTGACAGAGAAATATGTGGTCATTTAAAAATACAAAACTTGATTCTTAGTGCTTTCTCTCGAGCGACGTGATTGATGAGATACCGTCCTGTTGCTTTCCCAGATCATCCAAAACACATGACAATATTTGAGGAAATATTTTTAAAAATAACTTAGCAAAATAAGATAACATGTTGATCTTTTTATGTTTTAAAATGTGATTGGTGCTTTTTTTTTTTTCCCTGTTCCCTATTAACTTTTTATTGCATTAAAGAGGAATTTTCAGGAAAAAAAAACCAACCCAAACCTGCAGACGGCTGCAGTTTCAAAAGTTCATTTTCATTTGGTAAGAAGTTGATAACAATTGAACCAAATAAAGATGCTTATCGGGAGCAAGAATTGTTGCGAAACTTTGGTCTAAAGCAGAAAAAACCTAAAAGAATAAAGAGTATTCCATAATAAAACTTTAACTACATGTGTAATTCCCCTGGTCATTAACACCGGTGCTTTTTATTTATAAGACCAGCTTTCACAAAGGCTAATTTGATGTTCTAATGCTCATATATTTGGCATCAATTTTCTTCAGTCTTTATATCTACGTGTATTACAGAAGAATTCTTTTTATATATAAATATAAAAAGAGCAACAGGATTCCCTCAGAGCATAATACTGTCTGCCTTACTTTTATTAAAGGAGATCTGTTTTTTGTCAAGAAGACATTTTTGTCTCAGATAAATGGTTCAGGCTGAGCGCAAGGCTGTTTTGAGTTTATGCTGGATTCTATTAAAAGGAGTGCAGTAGTTAATGCCACAGATTTATCACTTTTAGCCCTTTTCCACTGATGTTTGACCTTAGCTATAAGTTGGGGGAGGCAGACTGGGGAGGGGTGGGTGTGGAGGGGGCTGGTTTTTGTGCGTATGAACTACAGCGGACGCTGCCCTAACTTCAGCTATTTAATCAATAGAGATCTTAATAAGTATACATTGCAAAGAGCTGTTATTATATAATATTCATATTTATAAATATTGCCAAACCTATTTTTTTATGATGATGGGATTATTCTTTCTTAACTTTATTAAGAGTAGGATCTGCTTGATTAGATTTGTGTCCATTTTTATTTGTGTTACTTTCATGTTTTATTTAAAAACATGTCTCCACTGGGATAAGTGGTGTAATTTGCCTTTAAAGATTAAAATAATTGAAGTCATAATTACTAGTGGCTTCTGTTCAGCAGTATGGAAAATACAACGAATGAAGAAAAATATGGCATAGGAGAAGAAAGCTTCGGCTTCAGCTATCTCTTGCCCTCAAAGCAAACACTATTTTCCGATAGTAAATGTAATGATCCCTTAGGTGTGTTGTCTGTTTCTCTTTTAGAGTACGATAAAGAGGACTTGATTCATCGTCCATCAACTACAGTGTTCTGGTGAACTTTAATAGAGCTGGCTCGAGAGAGCTGCGGTGTTGGCTCAGCGTGTCCAGTTACGGGCTCTGCTGGCTGGGCAGCTTTTTTGAAAATCCCGTTGCAGCTCTCGTGATAAGAGACTTCTTTGGGCATCAGAAATAGGCTGAGTGCTGATTTACAAGGGCTGTCTTAGTAGAAGAGCCTCGGTGTTTCTTTCTTCTTGGTGGGTTTTTTCTTAAAATGGTGTTTCTGTTGGTAATGGTGGGGGACTCTGCGAGGAAGATCGTTGAGCATCCTTAGCAACCTCAGTGACTATGCAATTATAGGAGTAATGCGAAGATTTATGAAACTTTCTCAATGAGAGACTTTGTAAGGTCTTTTACTCTTAATAGTACGGTGGTTAGAGGCCACTACCTTGGATAATGAAACCTATTTGGGATGAAAAAAACTGCAGCTTCAGGATTCCTGTGGACATTGTACGCTCTGTGTGTCAGGAAGCTGAGTGAGCTGCTTCCTTTCAGCTTTTTGACAGCACTCGCATGTGTTATTGGGCAATTTGTTTTGACTTCCAAGAAATATTTCCAACTCTGCTCTTTCCAGTGGTAAGAAACCATAAATTGGCCAAAAAGAACCAGTTGTACAATGTCAATATTGATTTAATACACCGTTTATTAACCTACGGACATCGTTCTCTCCAGCACCTTTGCAGATAGTGTCTACTTCAGCCTTTGCAAGAAGGGGTTTCTAAAAGTTGTGCAGTCTGCGTGACAGAGGCCTCGAATAGTTCTTCATGACTGTACAGCTCTGGTCTTCATCCCTGTCTGCGTGAAATCTGTGCTGGTTGATCTATCCAAATCTAAGCCCTCTTGTACCGAGGCAGTTTGAGCCATTTAAAGATCTCCAAAACAGAAATTAGTCTTCCAGTATAAAGCAAATAAAGCAGCTTGTGTTATATCAGCACGAATTTATCTTTCTCATGTTATGTACAATGGTGAAAATGATGCTATGATTTTTAGAGCTCTCTGAGCTCTAAATTGGCATGGGAGCCAGTCTTTTTTTTTTTTTTTTTTTTTGTGGCAGGTTTTGGGAGGGACATTTCCAGAGAGGCTCTTCTTTGGTTAGTACCGTAGTGAAGTCAACTACTGTAATTCCTTTGATGTATTTTCTTTTTTCCCCCAGCCTTCCTATCAGGGAAGCTCTGCATGTGCCAGGCTTGGTGGCAGGCGAAGGTTGTCAGGATTCACAAGCTCACAGTGGTTCTGTCTTTCTCCGTCTGTCTGTCTGTCTGTCTTCATTGGGCGTTATGTCGATAAGTTCTTGTTCCTTTTATTTCTATCACAAACAGTGGAATTTTATAACAGATAAAATAAGGACTGGTTTGCCATACCTTAAAAATCAGCTTCCACGGTGAAAAGTGAAGACTTCTAACAACTCCCTTGAGAGTAAACACAGAGGGTGTTTTTCTAGGAAGATCATTTTAAGCAGTGATTGGAAAAAAAGAAAAAAAAAACCCACCACATTTTAAATCATGGAAGCAGTGAGCATAGCATACAAAGAATAGATTTGGGCTTTTTTGTCTTCTCAAATGGGTGCGTCTGAGGTGCTTCAGAGTTTTTAATGTTGTGAAATTTTTGGTTTGTATTTCCAGGGGAAAAATATTCAAAGGCTATCTTATGATTCAGAGTCTTCCTTGCCTGTTGTCTGAGGGGGTCACGTTGTAGGGATAAGTGATGCATTTATTCTTAGTTGTTTTCTTAGGTGTTTTTTAGTTGTTGGGGCTTTTTTTTTTCCATTAAAAAAAAAAAAAAAATTGGCTGTCGGATTGTTTTTAGCAGTGGTTTAGAAACTGTTGATACCTCTGTGTTTCCAGATTAAATACTGTCATTAGACAGACTGGATTTAATTAAACCTGTTTCTTTTGTAAAGCTGGTTTATCATGTCACTTTATCATCATGTATCTTTAATTAGAGGAAAATGGTTAGGGTAAGACTTTAAGTTACCTAAAAGTGGAAGCTGTGAAAAGATGATGTATAGGATTTTTTAGTGCCGTTTATATAGGCTGAGGAAAGAACACTGTTTCTTTGAAAAGCTCTTAGGAAGATCTCCAGACCCTTTGGTTAGTGGTTCTGGAATAAGCACGAAATGCTGACAACGGAAAGCAAAACCATAATTGTGCTTATGTGACAGTGCCAAGTAATTTGAACATTTAAAGTCAGTCAGGCGCAGGCCTCTTCGTCCATATTACGTGACTTCTTTAAACATTTAAAGATGATTTCTCTTTTTGAAGCATAAAAATATCTTCAAATTATTCTGATATCTGTTTAGGAATAGGAAGTATTAAAAACCTTTGAGATTATTTTGGAAGCAGCAGACAAATTATTCTGAACTCGAAATGGGAAATTTTGCACTATCTTATTAAGGAGGTGGTTTTTGCTCACCGCAGAAACCCTTTTAATAAGTCCCTTTCTGACAAATCTTTCTCATTGTTTTACTTAATTTAGTCTCTAGCATGATGTAACCGAGGGATAAAATACTTTTATAGCTCTTGCCTATGTTTTGTCCGCACATCTTTTGGTTCTCTTCTGTAAATCTAAGAGCATATTTTCCTTTTCATGCAATTAAGACATTGGTAACACTGCATTCTTCTGGAGGTCCTTTTGTATCTTCAGTTTTGACTGGCTCAAGTAATTTTGTCAACTTCAAACAGCCTTTTGCTTAAAAAACCCCACAATCTTATCCTTTGTTCCTTTCTCCAGAAGATGTTGCGCAACACAGATCTCAGTCCAGATATTTCCTTTTCTACTTAATTTCCCTCCACTGTAAAAACTTTCCTACCTTTTAATTGCTTTTTTGTTCATAGGAAGATATTTTGCAACGGCTTTTTTTTTTTTTAAAGGGAATTTGTTTAAGAGCCTTTGCAATACTGTTATTTAATGTCCATTGAGGCAGTTTCAAGATGGAGAAAATTCTTGCTAGCTGTGCCTTTCCCAGCGTGGCTGCTTTCGTACACGCTCCCAGTCCTTAGCATTGCTTGTGTCGTTTGGAAATGCAGATATTTCAAGTACTAAGAGGATGCAACCTGCTCTGTTCCTGCAGGTCTGCAACTGGTGGAAAGCCAACCCACTTTATTGCAGTGGGTTTTTGGTCCATTTGTCCACTTGTTCACCACCTACACTTTAAATCCTCCTAAAGAAAATACTGATTTATGTAACAGTTAAATATTCCCTTTTTTGAAAAACAAAACAAAGAAAACACTGTTACCTCTTGTTTTTCTTCCTACTATGTGATTTTTGTTATTGCTTAGAGAAAATCATGTGGTGTTTACAGTTAGAGAACAGCGTGCGCTCTGCAGCGTGCTCACACTGACCCTCCCTACGTCAGTCCAAGTGCACGCTGCTGCCGAGTGGTGGAATGAGAGCTCCTGTCCACAGGAGAGCTGAATGAGCAGGAGAACTCCTGTCACAAATCTGAGTAATAGGCCCTCTCGATTATAGCCATACAGAGAGGTCACAACCCTTGCTGCAACCAACAGAAGTGGAGACCTTAAATGTAGCTTCCCAGTGCACTGCAAAGAGCCTGCTTTTGTAATCGGCTGCTCTGCAGCCATTCATACTTCGTGTAGCTAAACAGCACTGGTTTTCCATTTTTGAATAGGATCAATAAATAGGGAATCCAGGTATGAAGTGCATAATCCTGTCTAGTGCATAGGAGGTTATTTGAGTGTGTCTTATGTCACTTTATCTGAAAAAAAAAAATTACAGAAGGTTGTTTGTGTTTAGTTCACATGCAGTTTTATTTCTAATTCCTACCGCTGTGTATATCTTAGAGAACAATTCCTGTGTCAGGGGGTTGGTATTTTCTCTTAGGTGTGTTTTTAATTCCTGACCTTCCTTTGTCTCTATTAATACTGCACAGGTACTGGTCAGCGAGGACTCTGACAGTGACGGTATCGTGGCCCATTTCCCTGCTCATGAAAAGCCCATTTGCTGCATGGCTTTTAACCCCAGCGGTAAGTTATTTTACTGGTTTAATGGGATGGTTGTAAGCGAGATGAAGACAGTAAAATATCCTCGGTGCGCCTTCTGTTGCTTTGGAGGATTTGTGGATATCGTTGTGATACGTGCAAGTATCTGCTCGCTGCTACTGGGACTTGTAACCTGTTGAGTGTTGAATACACTGGTTCATTTGTCTTTTCTGGAAATTTCAAACTTAAGCAGCTGTTACATTGTGGTCTATGTGACAAGATTGGGCTACCAAGGCATTCTTTTCTGCTGGGTATCCTGCCAGCCAGGAATCCAGATGCTCTGGTATCCAGAGGATCAGCATGTGTATTAAATTCTGTTCCTCCATAAATAGGAAAATGGAATGGGTTGTTTCACTGGCGTTGTTATTGGAGTAGCTCACACTGCCAGTATGTGATCGTACCCCCTCTCCCGACTAAAATCCCTATCATCTGAAAATACTTTTAAGAAATTCCTCTGAAGTATTTATTCCTCTCCTTTCTCTTCGTAAATAACAATGACCACGAGCAGCAGAGATCACTACAAATCTTGTCTGTTAATAAATCTTACTAATTTGACAATTAACATATTTACTGCTTCATCTATAGTTGGCAAAGAAAAGGGTTTGCTTCATTGTAACAGTCATCAGGGAAATGGCCAGTGAATCAACAGCTTCCACTTGCTCAGATTCATGGCTTTTCAACTGTAGCAAATGCCATGAGGATCTTGAGGATGAAGTCACATTTCAAACAATAAATGTCTGTCACTTATCTTTTCACTTACTGACCAGTTGGTCTTTTTCTGACATCCCATCTGTTAGGTTGGAACCCTTTAATAGCGATGTGCAGTTCACAGCCTTTCTCCCTGGGAGTTTTTGAGATAAAAACTGTATTCTCATCTGGCTGACTTTTCTTCTAATACTTAAGAGACCTGAATAATAAGTTGAGCAATGCTAATTAAGTGAAATAAATATAGCTGCATAAATTAGAATGCCTTCTAGATATTAATTAAATGCCTCCTTAAGACAATTTTATGATTGTATAAATTTAAGGGCAGTGGTTTTTTTTTTTATGCAAAAGCAAATTAACTTGTTAGTTTTTAAATTGCAGGATATTTTTGCATATTATTGGATTACTTGTATCGTAATCTAGTTCTTTTGATTTGCTCAGGTACTAAAATGACAATTCTTCTATAGGATACAGCAAACTCTCACCTTAGCTCTAATGGTGCAGCAAGAGACTTAATGGCAAAACGCTGCTTCTGATTGGTGTTCTACTTGACTAATTGCAGATTATGTATGTTAGAGGTATCTGCAGGAGGGATGATTCACAGCAAGGTATTGAATCGTACCACGTGATCTGGCTGCAGCAATATCAAAACAGTTGAAAACTATTACCTCAGCTGCTGACAGTATGAAAGCTGCACTTAACTCAGGATTCTATGTTCTTTATTTAACATCAAGGCAGATTTTTGTTTGAAGCCGGGCGTGTAACATCATCCTAAGCTATTGTGGTATATTGCCAATCAAGTGGGTCTCATTGCAGAGCGGAACAAGAGGTGGCTTTTGATACTGGCTTCCTCTATTGGCTGGTTGTGGTGACAACCGGCGTTACTCTGCCTTTCGAGCAGTGTCTGCGGTGCTGCGCTAGAACGCAGCAGCTCCTCCAGACTTCTGCTATAAAGGCAAACAGAGAACACTGACCTGTTTCAGGGAACTATTTTACTCTGTATAGGTGATCAAAGAGCTTGATTTCATTCCAAGGGCCCATGAGCTCCACAGGTATTCAGGTCTCTAAAATCTGACAGGACGGTATTTGGAAAATAAACCAACATAAAACAAGGCCACCACTGACACTGGAAACTGGGGGATGGACGTATATGATTTTTTTTGTATAATGAACCACTTGCATCTGTATGTAAAATGTGTAAGCTGCCAGTAGGATACTTTTTTGGGGCTTTTCTGACATTTATATTTTCATACCGAGCAAGGAGCTTGCTAGGGGAAGTGAACTGTGATAATGTTACAGAATTTATGGGTGTTGTTGTGAGAACAGCTTCTGGGAAGGGGTAATATATTGCTTCATTGTAGGATTATCAGAAAACAATCCAGTGGGAAGGAAGCAGTCTCACTAATTTCAGTAAATGACAGTCAAAATTTTCTTTAATCCTTCATTTTGAAACTGAGAAGAAATTCTTTACTGCACTTGGTCTCTCCAAAATATATTAAGTTGTTATGGGCCTGCTTGAAAGTCTGTTGCAAATGATTGCAGGACTCTTGCTGATGGGGAGAGGCTTTTGTTGTTGTTGTTTGTTTGTTTTGCTTTGGTTTTGAGGCTTTGGGGTTGTTTTTTCTTCCCAGCAAGGTGTAAATACACTGTGTGGAGTTCTGAGCTGGGTTAGCTGGCAAAGAGAGCTTGCAGTGCACCCAGCCTTGTGCTTTAGCTGCAATACCAGGCGAAAGTCACGAGAGAGCAAGCTGGGGAGTTTCTGTGCAGCATTGCAGCGTGCCGTGGAGACATTTCTATAGTGACTTTTGTTGGCATTAGATCTGGCTTTTGTTTAAATTCAAGGCAAATCTATTGAATCATTTTCTTTCCTGTTTTTTGAGGTATTCAAAGAAAGAAGAAACTTGGCATACATTTAGCTTTTTTTTTTTTTTTTTTTTTCCTTTTTTTTTATTAGATCTCCGGCTACTCTGAAAATCTGGTTAAATAATAAAATAATAAACTTGAAATACCATTTATGTGTATGCTTAGGGAGAACCATAGTTTGGTTTGGTTGGTTTTTTTTTAATGCTACCTAGCATGGCCCTGTCTACCTCCTCCAGACCCTTATGTTAATAAAAGCTCCGAGTCGGCTGATTTTAGGGGACTATAAAAGTCTCAGTCTAAGACATACAGCAAATCATGTTGAACAGTAGGAAAAAAAATCAAACCAAAATAAAAACACCAAGGAGAATAACTGTAGTTCCTGGTAGTTTAGGTTTTCTGTTTTTCCCTGTGTTCAGTAAATTTTAATTTTCCAAAGCAGTTGTGATGGTTTATTGTGGGGAACGGGTTGCTGGGTTTTGGGGAGTGGGGGGAAGGGGAGGGGAGTGTTAGTGCTACAGCTGAAAATTTGTGGCCAGGCTTCTCATCTAGAAAATCCCTCAGTCCCGCAGAATTTCTAAAAGCTGGGTCTCTGCATCTATTGTTATTGCCTCTCTGCTTAACATTTAACATGAAGGTGCACAGTAGTTCAGTAAGAGTGAAAAAGAGCTAGACCTCCTTTGCCATTTGCTGCTGGCTGAATCTTTGGGAAAGGGAGAGGAAACATTAACTGGGTCCTTATTCTAGTGGTAAAAAGAAAAATTATGATGTGAGCCTCCTTAATCCCTTCTCTTTGCCAGTCGTGTTGTCAGCTTTGGTGGCGATGTTTCTTCTGGCCAGTGGGCACACTTCCTATAGAACATTCTTGTTCCGTTTTTGGAAGGGTGCTTAATAAATCCAAGTTCAGGTGACTTGGCACTGTTACTTGTTTTCTTTGTTCTTTTTTAATTGCCAGAATATAAGCATTTCACGTCTCATTTTCTTCCTTAGGAAACTGGCACAGTTTTTCCATATGCTTTATTGCACGTCAAACAGAATGATTGATTTCTATAATGCCTTATGTGCCAGTGGCTGCTTTTGTGACTTACACAAAGATAAGCTCCCTCTTCTAAAGCGCTCGTGTTTTGATTTTTAGCCATCCGTCCAATACTGAAGAAATTAAATAAATGTTATAGTAACAATTTGGCACTGCCAAGTGCTGTGGAAGAGACGCCGTCTATTAACAGGAAAAAGGGATTTGATTTTGCAGCATATTCGTTTAATAAGTAGTGCCTACACATGGGATTTATTTTTTTTTTACCGCAACCCCTTCCCGGGAAGCGACACCCGCACCGCAGTATGTGGCAAGGATCCGTGGGGGTAAGGGGGAAGGAGCAGTGGGGCCCCGGTGCAGGTGATGACCAGAAATGGGCTCCTGCCAGCAGAATAATTCCCGCAGCTTGGACACGGCCAACAAGCCGGATGAATTCTGCGGGGGGCTGTGGCTGATAGACCGTAGGCTGAGCGCTTTTGAATGGCAAGCACTGGATGTCTTTTGATTACGGCACCATTTTTAGAGCTAATTGGGAGAAGAATTCGATTTCTTCAACCTAACGGCAAAGGATCCGTTGCGAGTCGCATCTCTGAGGCGTACAGAGACCGCTGCGGGCGACGGGGGCTGCGGCCCAGGAATATTTAGTGCAGATTTGAGCACCCGGCTGATGGTCTGTGCAAAGCAGCTGCTGTAGACAGAGTTAAGAGCACCATGTCTGCTCCTCCACTTCTCAACAAAGGAAGGTGGCTTCTAACTTTTAGGAAGACTTTTAAACCTTTTCCTTAAAACTTTTTGAGATGAGAAGAATTATAATGCAGGAAGTGAAGTAATATTAATAGCCTGGGGAGTGTATTAATGTACCTCTGGCATGTACGTTGATGCAGTGGAAACAAGAGGCTTATACTTACAAAGAGACTCTAAGAACAGTTACTTTAATTCACTTATTTAATGAAAATCCCATTAGGCTTTTGTGTGGATGCTTTTACTTAACGTTACCATTGACTTGATTAATTTTAGCTTGAATATTCAATTTTGGATGAATTGGAGGCCAGCTTACTGGGGACAGAGGGCCCAGACAAAAATTCAGTGCTGTTTACTAATCCCCAGCAGGTAATTTGGAGTAACTTTTCAGACTGTTATTTCAGTAGATATACTTCCAAACCTACAAATCTTATTTTTCTTCATTATATTTTATTTCTGGAAAAAATCTTGATACCAAGAGTCCAGGAACAGTAGTATTGCAGTCAATAGACCTCGGCCACACAAAAATAATCTGGGGTGCTGTCGGCTACACTGAGTCGCAGATAATGTCACCTGCATGATTTCCTTTCTTTGCTGAACACGTGGAGGCTGTTGCTGTGGTTTACAGGACAACATAGCTGTCCACAGTTCCTTGCAGTGGTGATTTGACCTTTTCTATGCTATAAATATACAGTATTTAGAAATGTCAGTATTATGTACAACCAGTAACAATTTTCTGTTATCTAATGTAAAACAGCAGTACTGATGCTAAAGTCTGTATTTATTATGGTTGAATTTTCCCCATAATTAAAACGTAGGCCAGATCAAAATTTGGTAAATATTATCTTAGTTATTCAGATGTTTTTCTGTCAGTGTAACCGTCATGCAAGAATTTGTAATTAGGAGGCTTTAAACTTTTATATAATATTTATTTATAGGTGTTTACATATAATATCTATTTATTTATATTCTTACATAATAAAAAAACCCAAACAACCCTAGGTACAAATCATTTGCTGAATGTCATAGTCATAGTATCACAGAAGAATCGTGTCTCCTCCAAAATGTAACTTATTATCTAAACTCTGGATGAAGGTGCCCTGGACTAAGTTTTGGAAGTTCACAAAAGGAAGGAATACACCATAGGGGGTTACTTAAATTACGATGTTTACAGAGCAGCCTCCAAGCTTTTAACGTGTTGATGATAGTCTGCCAGGAACTGTAAGTGTACGCAGGGTCTGAAATGGGGAGAGGAAATGGGGAGAGGGAAGGGAAAGGATTAAATGTTACCAATTAGAATCAGTTGCTCAATGGTAAACTGGATTAGTCTAAACTAGTGAGTGTCTAGACTGGAGACTGAAGGAACCGTACAAATATCCTCATTTTTCATGATGTTGTATTATTAGACGCTGTGATTTAGAAAGGAGGAAAAAACCTCACCAATTCTGATGTCAGCCGTAGTCTATTAAAACTAATTCACTTTGTTCCCTCTTCCATCGCAGACACAGAGATGATTGCTGTTGTTAAAGGCAATAAATGCACTGGGCTACCCAGACCTCTGGCGTGATCTGTTATGGAAATGTCTGCGCACGGCTTCATTTAAAGGCTTTGGTTTATTGTTATTCCTTTTAATATTGGTCCAAAGAAGTCCCTGTTTTACTTTCATGTAAAGTCTTGAGACTCGAGTAAAGTTACGGATGCAAACACCCTGGACTGAGAACGGAGACCTCGGTGTGCTTTGGGAAGCATCAGGTCTGCTTCCTGGGTTTATTTTTTATTTTGCAAGACATTTCAGTTTAAAGTTCCAGAGCTGTATATTCTTTGGAAGTTGGATTTCCACATGTTTAAAATAAGTGGTTATTGATTTTTTTTTTTTTTTTTTTTTATGAAAGTATGTCCCCCACACATAAGAGAAATAAGGGGCTTAATGTGGGTGGGCTCCGAGGTGGTATTTCTTATCTTTACACCTGTAAACTGAGAAGAGGAGGATGGTACGTATGTGAAAAAACACCAGTCGGTGCTGTATTGTTTTGCAAAGTATAATTGTCTGCTTTTTCCTCCATACTCAAGGAATACATTCCAATATAGATTGGAAATCCTGGCTTTCTTACTATGATAATTTTTAACCATCTGATTCCTTATTTGTATCCACAATTTTAAAGGGATGTGGCCTCTTTTTCCCTTTTCTAAGTGGATTTCTTTCATGTTCAGGTTCCTGATTATCTAATTAGTATTTGTTATCCTGTGCATTCTGGAAAGTTATTTTCCTTGCTCGTTATAAAGACATATTAAAATACCAATACTTTTGTTTTTGAAGATGTACAAGTAAGTTTGGGGAAGTCCATAGAACAGCATAAGCTTCACATTCTGCTCCTGGGCAGTGTGTGATTTTTGTAATGCTTTTCTAAATAGTTTCTAAATGCAGTTTCTAAAACTTGAATCCTCTGGTCACTGGATATATTTAAATGGGCTCTGGACTGACACACATCCAAACATGTATTATACATACACCAAAAAAATCTGTTGCTCTTGTGTGTGAGGAAGATTACGGAAAAGCTCGACAAACGCTGTCCATTGCTAGCGCGGGTTCTCGTGAGAAGCCACCAGCAAATAGTTAGCCATTGTTTGCAGATCTCATCTCAAAGGAAAAGTTAAAAGTACAGTAAAATTTACATGACGGAATAACACTGCAAAATGAACTCAAAAAGCAAATAGTGCTCGGTCGACTCGCTGGCATGCGAGCTGCGGTGTATGGCTTCTATTCATAGAAGTGAAATTAAAGGATGCAGTTAAACGCAGTTGTGAAATGTCCAGTCCAACAGCTGCATTTAGTTTGTTTTTCAATTTCTCATTGCCTTTCTTGTTTATTAGCTGTGACTCTGAGGTCAGAATTAAAACAAATATTTTAATGGCAGCATTTATGATGTTGGCAGGGAGCGCTACGGCTTAGCCCTGCGAGTTGGACAGGGCTCGCTCTGGGTGGTGAGAGGTAGTCCCTTCGGATGCAAAACGGAGCGGCGATTGGTGAGACTTTTCAAAGTATAATGTCTGTAAATCACACAGCTGATAAGTGTCGTGGAATCTGCTTTCTAGTCCTTTTAGCAAACTGAATGTGCTTAAAGGATCTTAGTTTTAGGAGGCCAGAAGGGAGGATCCTTATACAGATTTTTAACACGGTAAAAACTAACAGAATTCCTCTCTTCGTTTTGACAGATCTGAGGTATAAAGGCCTTTATGATCTGTGATAATTAAAACCAACTTGTGTGTAAATTATACTCATCTATTTCTACTATAGAAATTGTTGCACATGCTTTTAAGAGTAATCTTAGAGTCTGTGGGGCTGTAGTTTTAGTAAATCGTCTCTACTTCACCACGTTTAAAAGCAAATTATAGAAATTTTATTTGTACAAAACCTGAATATTATTTGCTAAATGCTTCATTGTCCCCACTCGTGCAAGTTCTGCACAGCCATAGGCAATACAATAAAAAATAGAATCCCTAAGGAAGAAACTAAGATCAGTGTTTCAGAAATCAGTTCCAGACAGATAGGTTTTTACTTTATATTTACCATTCCTATAAGCCAGATTTCATGACAAACTGTAAAATTTGGCTCGCAGAAATGGTAAATTATTTGGATTTTGAAAGTTACACAGATTGGGGTTTAATACAGTTTACACAGCATTTCTTTTCACCTTCCTCCTAATACTAAGACTTTAAATGATGCTGTTAAATGTGACAGCAAACAGTTGGTTCAGCCTTTCAGTCTAGACCAGCTGCTCATCCTGCTGTAGCAAATGTTATCAGCTGGCCTGGAAATAACCAAGTCCCCTGGTTTTATAATTCTGTGCCTGCCTTTATTATTACTTTTTTTTTTAATTTTTTTTTTTAATGTGTTTTCTTAGGCAAAAATATCTTGCCTACAGTAGTATCTTTTGTCTACAAAATGTGGCTCGTGTGGGACAGAATTTTTGAGATTAGCTGAAAAAGGAACTTACCTCTCAGCATTTGGAGTCGGTGTTGTAACTGACAGATGCATTCTGTTTATTTGGTATGGTTTAGAATCATAAAATTGGGATTTTCTGGGATTTAGAGAAATATGAAGCACAAGGATGAATATTCTTTTTTAGGTTAACTTCAGTTTTTGATTGGACTAGATTTGACACGACAAATAAATGTGTGTTTCACCCAAAGGCTGCCTTTTCCTAGAGGTACTGAAAGAGCAAAGGAAGTGGAATTGTGTATTGAGTGTAACTAAGAAATCACAAATTTTACTTTCTGTGTTTCAGATTTTGATTCCAGTAAAAGCAGTGAAGATATTGATGCCATCAGCTTTTTAGATGGAAACAATATATTCTGTGATTGCATACCCTCTGTCTGTTGCCTAAAGAAGTACTTTCTAACTAATATTTTTGTTACTGATACCCAAATATTCTCCAACACTCAAGTTTTTAGCTAACAAATATATGACCAAACTTAGCTGGTTTCTTTTTGTGCCTAGGACAATATTTTATGCTCAACTGTAGGTATTCCAATTAAAACCAAAATTTACTGTATGTCAAAATTACTGACCATTGCCCAGGTTAATCGTGGTTTTTGGCAAGCTTTTTGTATATGTGGATGATAGCTGTGGTTTATAAGTTAAATTTTAGATGATTGGTGACAGTTTTAATGAACGCTTTAAAGTCATATTCATTTTATTGTCTCTAACATAATTTAATTCAGTGCAATTTGCTAGTTAATGGATAGTCTGTTCATTTATCTAGTGCGTGGGTCAATAAGTTTCTAGCCCCTCTCCCTGTAGAGGGGAGGCAGGACCAGATCCTTTCTAGCTTGCAAAGGAAGGTGTGTTTTTTATATCACTTGCCCTCCCTGCCACACACGCCGTGGGCTCACAGTGGTTACAGCAGTCCCACAAAGGAAGGGTGCTGCAGGAGGAGTGTGCTCAGGCAGGGTGTGCTGGGTGTGGATGTGCTGCCTTCCCTCCCAGGCAACACCAGCCTGGGTTGCTTTCCCTTTTACACTTTTTAATTTTTATTTTAAATTTTTTTTTACCAGTACCAACTTTGTAAGACAGAAGGGAGTTTACAGCCTACTTGTATTTTACACTGGGCTACACCTTGGCATATGTTGCAGAAGGCAAGCTTCCTGTGAAAATGAGGTGGAAATGCCCTTCGTTGCCTGTTGCAGTTCCCGTGTGCATTTCAGTGGTGTAACTTCTCTCAGTCAGGGTTGTGCAGCCAGCGACGGCAAGGCAAGAGGAGAATGTGCTTTATAAAACTGCAAAATCTCCACACGTTCTGGCTGCTGGATTCGTGCAGCGGTTCTGTAAGTGGGTGTTAGGGTGAATAACCTCGGTGTCTGAAGTAAAATCCCCCGCCTCCAGCTGAACTCTGGTAGCGTTTTTCCAGGCAGTAGGCTGTCTTTGTGCCAGGTCACTGAGATGCTTACTTCTCAGCCCTTATAGAAATTTGAGACAGTTAATTTTTGTTCTTAAAGCTGGCACCATTCCTTACGAGCATCGAGAGGGATGCCAGCTATCCGCTGTGGCGACTGATCACACGGCTGGCTTTGCTTTGATTTTATGTATTCTTCTATGCCGTCGGATCGGGATAGTCTTACACGAGGAGAGAACAGCTTCTGGCTTATCCTGAGAAACAGAACCAGGCTGTCCTTTGCTGAAGATAAACTATATAAATCAGACTTTCACAGGACTAACGTACTTAGCTGTTGTTTCTAATCTTCACACAGAAGGGTACTTTGCAAGCTTCATACCAGTTACTTAAGGATGCTTATGTGTGAATAAGTGGAATGTGAAAACACGCAGATATGTCATGTTCACAGCAAGTAAAGGGTAGAGAAATTAGCCCTGCATTTCAGATATGTCCACTAATTCTGAGAGCCTTGCTATTCAGATAGAATGCTAGGAAGTCTGTTAATGTTCTCCCTGTCTTCAGTGTGAACTGCAGTGCTCTTCTCCCTCTGCAGTTCCACCTTCTATAGAAGCAGAAATTATGCAGACTAATAGAGTGAATAAATTTGGAAGTTGGGCTGAGCTACTGAGGCAAGCAGAACAGGAAACTGTACCTACGTCTGAATTCCTCTTTTTCACCTGTGTTAATTGGCAGTGCAGAATCCGAAGCGGTCGTAGCCTCCTGTTCCCCGTCCGAGGTTTCTAACATCTGTCCCACCAAAGGCGGCAGCCCAGGCGCTGCGGGCACTGTGGTTACAACAGGCTGCATTCAGATGCATGTGCCTTCTTCTTTCTCTTTTCTGTGGTGCGTTTGGCACAGCCTTTGACAGGAATTCCTCAGAAAGTCCTAGTTGCATAGTAACTGTAATAGACAAGACAATAAGTTATTGCAGGACCTCCCAGTTTCAGATTCTTACTTCTGCTGTTGAGCTGGGACTGGCCTATTTGGACCTGGGCTGGAGCGTTGGAGGGCTGATGAGCAGCAGAGCTCTCATTCCTTTGCTCTTACTCCTCGTTACTGGGAGCACACGTACAAATGTGTTATTACTCGTAGGTCTTTTGGGAATCGGGTTAAGGGTCAAAGTTTGCACATCTATTTGAAATGCGTTTTGATCTTACTCATTGCTGTTACTCTAGGGTTAGTGCCTCATTTCTCAGTTAGGCTGGGGAGGGAAGGCTTCACCGCCAAGAACTGTATCTACAAAAAATCCAGTAGGTGGCTGTGGGTAGCCAGGAAAGATGAGAAATATTCTGTATTTGAATTTTTTTTACAGGTTGTGCTTTAGTTCCCAATTTAAGGCAAGTAACTAGACTTGCAGCCACTGAAAAGGACATTTTGCTACAAAAGCTTAGTGGTGGTCTTCTCTTGGGACAGTGTTTTTCAATAAAAGCTTTTCTCTTCACATCTTAATTGTATCCATAGAAGTGGTTGCCAGCTACAGGATTCTGTCAGGGCTTCTTAGCATTTTAGATGGAGCAATAGACACAATATTTTTCAATACAAGCCCTTAAAATCAAACTGAAAATACAATAATGAAGTCAAAGTTTGCTGTAGCTAGTACACCTTCAGTTTGGCAGTAGCATCAAGTTTTAAACGGGTGGGATGGGGGGAGCTATGTTCTACTATATACACAAGTAATTACTTACATCTATTGCGTAGAGCAGTGTAAATACATACAGCTACCCTGCAACTTTGGAACGGGAGGTGTTTGTGGACCAAGATAGGCTCTGCATAAGGCAGGAAAGAAACAAGGTGTAAGACTTGATCCTTACAGGGTTAAAGGCGAGGTGGTAAGAAAGATTCCGAAGAAATAGGTTTAAGAGGGAAAGAAAGGAGTTCTTAGTGAACAAGAAGCAGGAGACTTTTCAAGCTGTGGTAGTTGACCGAATGAATGGTGGCATAATTCCAGCAGTGCAAGGGAGAGGGGATAGAGAAGAAGTTTGCAAACAGTGTAGAAAATTAGAGCAGAAATCAAAGCTGTGGGTACGACAGTTTATTAGAAAAGGACAGGTTAAAAAGAAGAGTGTTGAAAATTGAGTTGTAAGAACTTGAAACTTAACATCAGGGATTGAAAGCTCATTGTAGGAGAATTGAAGGATCGAGATGCTGTCACTCCAGGCCATGCAGTAGTAGCTCCGTGCCAGAGACGAGTATTACATAGGATGCCTGATTCTTAATCCATTGCCAAAACCAGTAAATGACACGTCAAGTTCAGTTCACATTTGTAGTTTGATGCTGTTGTTGTTTCATTACAGTCGTTTTAATGTCAAAGAGGGAAACTTTTCAATTTGGACACCAAATTAGTAAATAGCTAAAAAACATGGTGCTGTTTTAGAAATATATGGGTTTTTTTCTTTTAAATGTGTTAAATAAATGATCTGCTTTCCACAAGTGTCACTCCTGCCAGTTTAGCAGCTGAGAGCTGTGAAGTGCAGCACATCTAAAATTTTAAATAATTACGCTTCCTTGGCTCCAAAAGAGCTTTTCCATCCATTAATAACGAGAAAATTAATGTTGGACCAGCAGTAAAACAGATTAAACTGTATACCCCTTTGGATGCCTGACTGCACCTTTAACGGACCTGAAATTCCTCTGATTATTTAAATGTTCTATATTGAAATGTGATGGTGGCCTTGAGTTAATAGTTAAAGAGGTTTAAATTGGAACGGCTCTGCAGAAGTTTTTTCCATTGATCAGAGCAAGTGGGCAGAAAAATACCTTATTTGATTGTTGGGAAGCATTGATAGTGCCTCACAGATGAACAGAAACTTTTCTTTCTCTTTTTCCTACCTAAGGTGTACAATTAGTCTTTTATTAAGCATGTAGATTAGTTAAGGTTTGGAGATGTCTTTTCTAGTAGCAAATGCTGGACAAGGTAATTTACTGGACTTCTGATGTGCCTGCAGCCACCACCTCATCTGTGCTTGGACTTTTATAATGACTACAATTTTCTTCTCAAGTTTGCAAGATTAATTTCATTCTGGAACATCATCTTCCTGGATGTGTCATCTAAAGTAGAACAAGCTGTAATTATTTAATGACAGAATAGTTCGAGTTTTCTCCGTTTATTTTGACTTTTGGTTTTCAACCAGAATTATTGCCTTTGAAGACAAATGTACTGAAATTACCATAACGGCCTCATATTCAGTGAATTGCAGTTACAGAGATCGTGTCTCTAGACCACGTATGCTGGGCCAGAAGGTGAGAAATAATTCACCATCTGTAGCCTGCTCACATTGCTTTATGGTTAGTTTGCAAAGAAAGAGTGTCAGCAGTGGAATGTTGTAGCAGCAAAAGTATAAATAAGAGGACTTGACAGACAGAAGAAAATCTAGTCTGTTTTAACACAAAGTAGCCTTTGAATGACAGCAAACAAATTGTCTCGTCATCGTGATTAGCCAGGTTGATATTGGTGAGAATGCCCTTTTCATGCCATACTTTCGATGCTGTTTTCTCTGCATATTTTTATTCTATTTCTGTACATTCTCCTTTTTATTTATTTTTTTTCTTTATTAAATGCCTCCCTGCAAGAAACTGTTTTTCATTGTATAGAAATACTTGCCTAAGTCTAGAGCATTTCCTACCTGATGGTGGAAGACTTTAAGATCTTCTGAAAATTGAGGAAAATCTTCATCATTGATATTCTCTATGAAATAACCATTCCATTTCAGATAGCTGTGATTTAGACAAATACTCTTTGTTTTCTGTGAGTTTATCCCTGGAAGCAGACTGAACAGGATCTATATGCTGTATGATCTGTGCAATACAGAATCCACATCACTTGGGTGGAAGAAAGGTAATTTAAAGAGGGCCACCTATGTACCACTGATAAGCTTTTTTCCATTATTACCAAAAAGTCTTGCTTTGATAAGAGGCCTTGAGGAGGATGGGTTTAGGCCTCTGATCTTTTTCAGTATGTTTCCTTAGTTTTTCAAACAGTTTGGGTAATTTCTGTTGTGTCCTAGTCCTTGCTTCTAAGAGAAAGGAAAGATTGGAATCTTAGTGTCTTTAAGCATTACAAATGTACAGTTGTCCTCCTCTAATGTTGTCCATGGTTGCTTTCTGTGCCACTGCAGAAAATACCACAGTTTATTGAAGGATGGTTCTTTAATCCCCTTTTTATGATGATCTTTTAATAGAAATTTTAGTAACTTTTTAACAGAAATTTTACATTTTGTTAAAATTTGTCATACTTGCCAGTAAATAAAGCAAATTTTAATATAGTGCTGAATATAGTGAAGAAATGTGTGGGTACCCATAGATCTCTTTGGGTATCACTATTGCTAATACCCTTGCTCTGCTGTGATCTGAGAGATCTCAAATTAAATTCTAAAATATATTAAAACTATTGTCGTAGCACAGCAGGTGTTGCTAATGGGTTATTAGCTTCCTTTTGAATTAAAGATGCACAACGGTATAAAAAGTTAGTATAATAAAATTATTTCCCATCTTGAAGTCGCCGCAGAAGCTCAGTCGTCTCCTGGGAGGTCAGAGTTTCCCCCTCTCTCTGTAATATTTTCTTTATTCTAATGGAAAGAGAAAACCATGCTAATACATTTCAGCAGTAGAAATATTTACTGCAATCTCTGCAGCTAACAGACCCTAAAACACTAAAGTAGTAGTCGTGGCTATGGATTTGTGACCCTTTCTGGAGGAATTATGTACGGGTGGGGTTAAAAGAGAAAGGAGACTGTTCCTTTTGATCTTCTGCCCTCCTTAACTCAGCTGCCCTCTGTGTACCTCCTTCAGTTTCAGGAGGGAGAAACCCATCCTGATAAAGTTTTTAGTATTTATTGGCCATCAGCCGTAGTCAGTTAGTGTTTTAACCGGTGACTAGTTTTTCAGTATATAAAGCATTCCACTGAGCCATCTGTTGGACGTGGGAAATGGCTGATGGGTTCCATACATCCACCCAAGCTCCACCTCTTCAGATTAGATTTAGAATTCTCCAAAGTGTTACAGTGTGTGGAGATGGCCAGAGTACAGTCATAGGTAATTATTTATTCCAAAAGTATATTTTCTTTTTCTTCTCTTTCTTCTGACTTGATTTTTAAAAAAAATTAATATTTATATTAAAATATTTTTGATCTCTTTATGTACTCGTGTTTATTTTGTGGTGAATTTGGTCGTTAAAATCAGATTTTCCTTATTTAGTTAAGTTGTTTTGAGAACAAATTTTATAACTGTGGCATATGTGTTACACTTGGAAGTATACATGGGCTTAGCAGCACTAATATTTGGCTGTATTTTGACTAGCATCAGCCTCGCAGAGGGGTTAAGTGTACATAAATAAAGCTACCGTTCATGGGTCAGGTCATAATGTTTCATAAAACAGTGGACCATATAGACTTTGTCACATCTTAACAAGAGACGGACGCGGCTGCTTTTGCAAGAGAGCTGCAGTGGGTTAGAGATCTGTAGCGTTAGGATGCAGAAGCAGGAGCTCCGAGCAGAGCGCGTATGGACTGAATCAGGAGCGACTGTAAGTCGGCGCGGTTCCGCTGAGCTCTCCGGTCCTGTAATTTGAAAACCTACAAAGCACAGTATTAATTGTGGTGGAATCTGTGCTTAGATTTAAAAAAAAATAAAACCTGAGAGTTGGTTCATATTCTTTTACTCGCTGTTCACGTAAAGAGCCTGTTTGTGCACTGGCCGTTCAGGTCTCTCCGGGGCTGCGCGTGCATCCAAATGGAGGAGTCGCGTTCCAAAATTAAGTGTATCCCTGAATATATGTTGCCTCCGTGTCTGCTTTCCTAACATTTGTGCCCTCGGTGCTTTTAAAACAAATCCAACACAGCTTGAACGTGTTGAGTTCTCCAGTGTGTAATTACAGAATGACATTGTTTTGGAAGGCGGAAAAAGCCTTCTGTTAGTCGGAAAGATGGCGTGATTTAAAGTGAAGCTACTCAGGAAACTCAAACCCAAGGTGAAATTGTGTGTACCTCATTTGTATGCATATAATAAACAACTATGCAATTAGATAGGTGTTATAAATAGGATGTGGCGGAGATGCTTCGGCTACTCAGGTTTCCTAGATTTTATAGCAAGTACCCAGTGGAGATTTGCTGCTCTCTAATTTGGCCGTTTGGGCTAACCAGCTGACGCCTAGCTCAAAAGAGTTATGTTCCTACAAGGCCACAGAAGCCTTAGTATTCAGTCTCCGTCTCCTTCGGATTGTGGAGAACTCTGTGTACCATCAGCAACTTCAATCCCACCCTTTAGGCCAACCCTCATCTATCAAACCCGGGCTGAGAGCGAGCGAGAGGAAGCTCCCAGATAAACATACAGCAGCGCCTAAACTCCTAATCACTCTGGGCTTCCGCTTCCAGGCCCTATAATTAGAAGTCCTTCTTTTCCTTGTATTCCCAGTTGACGCAAATGCTTTTTGTGGCTTGGCACCTCATTTAGGGCGTGGGCTTAGTTTATGGCCAGGCCAGAGTCTGGTTTAGTCTTCTGATACTGCATAAATAGCTCTTAGCCCACAGTCTACATCTGTACCAGTTTTTCCTTTTCTACATCTACTCTCCCTACTTTTTAACCTTTCCATCCTGAAAGGAGCCTGTTGTTTCCCAAACAGAATGCATCAAAAGTAGGAAGCTGTAAATTAAGGTAAAGGGATCTGTCAGGTAAAACAAAGCCTTGCTAATTGATTTATTTATTTATTTTCACCTAGCATATCTGTTCCTTCTAAACTGCATCTTCATCATCCCTGTGGATTTGCAAAACCACCCAGTAAAGCAGTCATTAATCTGACCTCACTGCACCCCTCCTGAGATGGATAAGCACCATCAGAATTCTTGCACTGAGATATGTATTAAGTAATATCTGCTCTACACATAAATTTCCACTGGGTTCTGCCAATGCAAGACTTTCAATTGATTTCAGATGTTATCTGTTAAACAGGGATTAATGCCAGTTTGAAAAATAAGCAGGAAATCCTTGAGAATTATTCACTTTTCATCTATGATTATTCATACATAAAGTACATCAGAAGAGAAAACATTTTGGACTGAACTTGTGACAGCTTTAACCCATATTTCCGTCTAAGCAGCGTTTCGGGAAAACTGTCACAAAGTCTTTTAGAAAACTGACTTCAAGTTTCCTGTGCTTGAAAGTGAAAGTGAGGTAACAGCCGAGATTCCAGTTCGTGTTTCTCTACTGGGATTAGGGATTTCTGCTGGGGTGTTGCAGAGGCCTTTTGTTGCAGGGAGATGGAGAGAGAAATGAAATGGCTGAGCTGTAATAATTGAAAACTGTGATTCTTCAGTGTGAAGCAATGAGAGGTAGAAAATTCCACCCCAAAACCCAAGTCAAATGTCGTAAAACATCAGTGATTTATTGTTTGAACAACAGTAGTAAGAAAGTTGTTTCAAAATGCTGGTTTATAAACACATTCTCTTTCACATCTGTGGTATTGTGCTTGGGACCTCTGTGTTGATACAAGTTCTGCGAGTCTCTCTTTGTGTTTCAAATGCAAATGGGAGTGGGAAAGGTCCTCCTTTAACTTAGTGAAAAATACTCACTTACATAAGCGAAGGGCCTGTTTTCCCTCGGCTTTCATCTAATAAAATGCATTTATTCCAAACAGTGACAGCAGGGTTTTAGCTCAGGCACGCAGAATTGCCAAATCAGATACCACCCATCTTTCTATTTTTAAGCCAATTCCTTTCCACCCACAAATGTATTCTCTTTCACCTCTCCTTCAAGTGAGCAAAGGGGGGGCAACAAAAACAAACCCAAAAAGCCCACAAAACCCCCCAAAAACCCAAAGCCAATGCACATTAACATGGAACCAAGGGCTGTGTACATCATCTGGAACTGCTCAGACCCACAGCTCCCCCAGCACGTCACAGCTTCAGTCGGTCAGATACGCTGCGTGTCATCAAACAACAGCCGGGTACCAGCGGGTGCTTTATGGATCCGTGGGGTGTATCTTGTTGTGGATGTTCCCAAAGCGAGCTCTCCAGCGATGCCTCGCTCGGGGTGAGCAATGATTACAGATTTGGGGGAGAAAAAAGAAATCTTTGTGAGGGAAAAGTGAAATGATCTCACGTCTGCCTTCGGTGGGGTTTATTGCACCATCCGCAGACACCTGCGCTTCCAGCCAGCGCTGGAAATGAGATACTGGTTAGCTAAACAACCCACAGCTTTGATGGACAAGGCAGAATGGTAAATCCTGTGTTTTCACTGGCTCGTGATTATTACGCAGCTTTCTGTCTCCAGCTTCCAGACAGATTTTTGGCTCGTTTAAAATTGTTTTTTTTTTTCTTTACGATCTTCATTGCACTGTGCCATGTGATGGGATACACACGAAGAATGCTGTACTCAGATCTCTAGGTGCACTCAGCTCTGTGTTTGTATGTATAAAAGACTTCTAGCACTTTGGGGGAAGAAAAAACTTCTAGATTTGCTGAGGCTGCCTGTTCACTGTTGAGAGAAGCCTTATATGTTCATCTCTTCCAGCTTCTCCAAAGGTCTTTTCCATCTGGAATAAGTGAGTGCTCAAAAGGACCAAAAGCACACTCAACTTCTATACCTGAGGCCTGAGGAGAAGCAAACGTGGGGATACAGAAAATAAATCCTTAGTCTGTTGAATTAGGTCTTTTGGAATATCCTCGTTCCAGTAATAGCAGCAGCCTAATTCTAGCACACAACCCCCTGTTTGCTTCCAGGTCTCTCCACTGGAAATGCAATATATTACTGAGGACCGCACACTTCACTAGAAGGGAAGTGTATTTTGTGATGTTTCAGAACAGACTTCATGCAAATTGTGTGCATAATCCCACACTAAAGACTTGGCCGACTTGCACTTGAGCAACTTTAGCTGTATTTCCTATCAACACAGTCACTCCAAATCAAGGAAATTGCCAGTTAAGCCAACATTAACATCCCGACCAACCTCAGCTCACATGCCTTACCGCCCAAACATAATACCCGAACGCGCTCGCGGATTTCTTAGCTCCATAACAAACTCTCTTTCATTTCTAACACTCTGAGTCGCAGTAGCAGCCTGTAGCGGTGAAAGTATGTCTGCTGGAGGGAATCTTGCTGAGGTCAGATTTAAGATTTTGCATTTGTGTGATTTTGAGGAAATGGCTGCGTGCGATGTGGGTGGCCTCGCGCTCTGTCCTGCCGGCTCAGTGGTCAAGCTGAGAAGGAAACTCGTAGGCAATTTTGTCCAGAAATGCAATTTGAATCTCTCTCCCATTTTGTACCTTACTGCTGGTGGGTCTCAGAGTCTTGAAAATACTTGTTTACCTTCACGAGGTCCTTGTTTCCTAAGAGTTATGGTCAAGAGAAACCGAGGTGTACGCTTATTCATGATGAATTATCCTGCTCGGAGACTTCAAGACTCTGCTCTTCCTGCCATGAGCTGAGACGTGTGCTCACAAACCTGCTTCAGCCTCGGAGGAGGAGGCGGCACCCGGGACTGACGTTGGGCCCAGAAGGTCAAGGCCTTGGCTGCTACAATTTTCCTATTTGGGCTTAGGGGGAAAAGGGGGATTCCAGGATTGCCAAGGAAGGAAAACACTTTGGATTTGAATAGGTGTCGTGAGAATATGGAGACCTAAGTTCTCTTCCTGAAGGATAGAAGATTTCAATTATGTTTTATGAGGAGAATCAACACAACAGAGCTCTGTGGGAATTCCTGGTTTACTTTAATAGCTGAATACCTTGAAAATTATTTAGAAGGCACTTCAATGTAGCTATTGAATTACTATGATCACTTTATACTTGACGTTAATTAAATGTTGGAGGATTACTTCGGGTGATAACTTCTTAAACTGCATTAATAAGCATGATAATATGGACATCTTTATACAGAAAAGTAAATGTAAAGTTTGTATCCTGCAGTCCTAAGTTGTGCCACAACACTGTGTTGTTCTTATATGTACAAAAGGATGTAATTTTTTTGTGTAAAAACTTAAACTTTTTTGGCAAATTGACTTTAAATATGTTAGTAATTGTTTAGAAACTGGGTTATGGACTGACTCGGAGCAGGGAAAAATGCAAATAGCTTCTGTAAGGTACTGTGATTCTGCTGATCTAATGTAATCGTGTCAGTGCATCTATCAGTGACCCGTTTCCAATGAAGGTAGTACCTGATTTAATATTTAACCTGAAAGCTCCCACCTCTGTTTTGCTGCCTTTCAAGCAATAAATCAGAGAGTTTCTTTCGTGTACATTTGTAAGAAAGATGCTTCTTTGGGATTGCTTTTGGTATGGGTTGTTTTGGCTGGGTTTTGATAATGGCTCTTCTTCCAGAAATGATTATTGTGGAAACATCCATCTCTTTTACACTGGCTCTTTCCCAGGGAAGAGTACTTTGGGGTTTTTCTCTAACATTAATCACTTTAATGCTTCATATTGGTCACACAAGTTTAGTTAGAATATTCCCATATTTTTCAGTTGGCTTTTGTGGACTTGTATTGTAATACTTTAGTCATACTGTTGATATGATTTCAGTTGAAGTTCTGACTTGTTTTTATGAAGTGAATCCCTTTCAATTCAGTAATTTTCTGCAACTGTTTTCTTTCGTTCCAGAAAGCAAAATGTAAACCGTGTTAGCTTTTGTAGATAGACGTTGGTAAGCCTCTTCCTTTGCAGTGATTAATCTGTTGTGCTTTTGTGTTTCTGTTTTCTTTTTCTTTCTTTTACCCAGGGATGTTGCTGGTCACTACTGACACGTTAGGCCATGATTTCCATGTTTTTCAAATACTGACACATCCTTGGTCATCATCACAAAGTGCCGTCCATCATTTGTATACACTTCACAGGGGAGAGACTGAAGCCAAAGTAAGTTAAAACTGTTTGCTGAAGAATAATCCCCAGACACCTTATACATTTTGTGTATGTTGGCACTTTAATGTTTGTTTCAGCACACAAAGAGCCTTTCTTATGTTATAGCCACAGAAAGGATAAGAGCGCAGCGTTTAACCTGGACAATAATAAATTCTTGCCCTCTACAATGAGGTGCTGTCAGATTTATTCAGATATGACACTACCTCCAAAGAGCCCAGATTATTAGCTGTGTTTGTACTTAACCTTTTCTCATGTAACATGTTAAACATTTGTCTAGTGCCCGTGAAGCAACTGTCAGGGTTTGCTTGACTTTGGTGGTAAAAGCCAAAGGCAGCCAACTGAAGAGCTGAAAGGAAGAGTTAATCACAAGACTGCAAATAACTTTTATCTACACTTCAGCAAAGTGGGGGAACCTGTTGGAGTCTGTAGTGGTGCAGATTTAACTCCCCAGGTTAAAAATCCCACTCTTAAAGGTGGCAGACTAAATGAGGCTATTAGCGTGGGGGGGGAAAGTCTGAAATTATATTTAAAAATGCTCAGTAGACTGATTTACTGCTAAAGGGGGAAAAAAAGTGGGAGGGGATCACTGTGCTGGAAGCAGTGCGACGTGCTGTGCTTGAATCCTTCACTGTGATGCTTTTAGGCATCAGAAGAGCCTCACCTTTGTAGCACTGAGTAACTGTTGAAGAACCTGTTTTAAATACATAAATAAAAATGTCACCACAGGGTAAGAACTGAGTATTGCACTTGCTGATGCAATTACACGCTGAAAGCACAGACTTGTGACAGTCTGGCAGATGTAAACTAGTGTGACAGAGAGAAGCCTCGGGCGCTGTGATTATGACCCTGACACTGGAAGCTTGGATTATTGTGGTACCGTGGTTATAGCTCCTTCAAACCTTTTCCTTTTAATTATTTTTTGTTCTTTCAGTTGTGCAGTTTCCCCTGGATTTTGCCTTTCCTTTATAACAAGCAGAATCTGAAAGCTTTATTTAATGTAGTAGTGCTTGAAAATGTTTCAGTCTGTGTTGATTTACATGTTTGGTAGTTTAAATATTCTAAAGCTTTGCTGCTGCTCTTCTGGAAAGGTGTAATGACTGTTAGAGGTAATGGGTTACTACAGGAAGGAGTAGCCAATCTGGAAAGAGACAGGAAATTAGGAAAAATGGTCCATATGGGATAATATATATAGTATTTACACCTAATTTTTAGCAATGCTGTGAAGGGCAATGAGACCTGTGCCTTTACATACCCTCTGTCTTCTATTTGAGCGTGTGCTATAATGTGTTTAATGTTTTAGAGCTATATTTGTTCTACTTTCACACCAAAAATGGGCAATACCCTATAACCAGTAGTGAAAACCAGAGCATAGGACTCCAGTCACTAGGAACAAAGACGTTCTTCTGGGTTTTTTTACAGCTGATAAATTTGTTTTTAAGACATACATTGGAAACCAAACGTAACGTGTTTTAGAGAAAAAAACCTTTATTGATACACGTTTGGGGGGGGGGGGGGATATAGTATTAGCATCTCTGTGAAAGCGTTGCATTAAAATTCTCAGAATCAACATAGTAAAGTTTTTTTCCTAGTTTGCCACACAGTTTCCATTTGGGATGTGAACAGTATAGCTTTTGGAAAGGTCTAAAATAGAGAAAATTCAAACTGGTCTGGGGCGTATTGGCAGATTTCACAACTCCCTTGATAATTAAACTATCCAGCAACAATACGGCATTGGTACCTGCCGTTCTCAATACAGATCTGTCATTTAAAATATTTATGTAATATGATGTATGGCTTTACTTTTCGTTTTGGACTAACAGTACTGGTAGCTGTTTAGTGAGTAGTATGTGGTGCTGTTCTTTTGTTCCGTAAACTTTGTGTATGAGTTGGGTTAGACAAGAATTTTGGAGACGGTTCAATTTAAAATGCCCAATGCAGATATTCTGAGGCACACACTGGAAGCCTCTGTACCTCCTTTCTTGGTTAGTATTTATACATTTGCAAACAGACTTCCCCCCCCAGTTTAAAGCTAACTATGAATTGAGGCCAGTGGTCTTAAAGGTCACCTTCTGTACTGGAGCTATAAAAAGTTCTCATTTGTGTTGATGGACATGAGTGATTATCAGTGTCAAAATTTGTTTAGCTAGTACCCGTTATAAACTGTTTAAACATCATCGTTATGCCCTTGTTATATGTGGTATTTTAATGTCCATACTGAAATCATCTGCTTCTGGCCAATAGTGCTTCACCAAACATTTTCCACGTGTGTGGGAATCCTTCTCTTGCAGCCTGATAAATGATTTTTTTTCTTACTTTTTGATCAGTAAACCTCCTTCTTGCACATACTTCCTACTAACAATGAAAGACCATTTAGTTCTTTGCAGTCTATGCTTTGTGTAGTACATGGCATGCCAGCTGGACTCTGGCAGCAAAGGTTAGGGAACCATATATATCAGTGTTCCTAATATTGACAGGTATATCTGGTGTTACAGAATATTTCAACTGTAATTTCACCCAGTGTAGAATATCAGCTTTGGATTATCCCCTTTTGCAGGGCTGCAGAATTCCCAGTGTCCATTGTACCCTGGTAGTTGAAGGTGGAGCAGTAGCTTTGTTATTCCTCATCTGTCTCCTGAGAGAAGGTGGCAGGAAGTCCCCTCTGTCATTTGTATACAGAAGCATCCTAAGTGGATTAAGCTGTGTGCTTAATGTATATTAAAGAAAAAGAAGCAAGTGTTGTGATTTAATAATGGTGTTTTCTGATCGATTTACTGCAATCAAGCGGTGTCTCTTAAGTCACCCACATGTCTTTCTACTGAGTCAGATGTATTAGCTCTGCTCTGACTTTGACTTAATAAAACTAAAGAACATATGCTTCACTGTGCATTAATTTTTCTAAATTCCAGACAAATTCTGGTTTGCGATTGAGAAATTTCATTCTGAAAGACCATTTCTACCTTTTCCTGGCCATTTTTGAAATACAGAGACCGGTCTGAAAGTAATACATACCTTTTTCTATCTCCTTTCAGGGACATTGGGATGTCATCCTTAGCCAAAGCAGAATTCGTGCTAAGCATTTGCAATGAGTTGGCCACTCCAACCAGGCAGTGTCGCTGAAGTCACACTGCTAATGAATGGGACAAAATACAGACTTTGTACTTTGATTTTTATAAAAGAAAAAATGAAAGTTGGTCGTAATACTGAATGTTGCCTTGGCGGTCTATCCCGAGAGCTGTACTTAGACTTGTTGGTAACATTTTGCTGGATGGAGGAGAAGGGAGGAGGCTGTTGGAAGTTCCTCCAAAGCTAAGCTCTCCCTGTGCTGCAGTGCTGCTCACAGCGGGTTGTGCTGGTGTTCAGTGTGTATTCAAGACATGGTCACAGGCAGTTAGTGAACAACTGCCGGTCACTTTTCCCTGGAGGTGTCCCAAGGCACCTGCTAGCCATCTTCCAGGCTTTTTCTTTAGTGATCTTCTGTTTAGGGCTCGTCTGTCCTGCCAGCCTGCTTGGTGGCTTCATGGTGCTGAGGGAGATGCAGGTACTGGGCTTGGTAAGGCAGTGTTTTTGAGCTTGCGCTCCCTGGGATACAGTTAAGGGTAAGGAATAGTATTCTCCTTGACTGTTCACAGCTAGTCTTTGTAACATGATTTTCCTTTTCTCTTTCTGCATGCTTTGAACAAAGAAACAGAGTGGGTTTGAGTTTTCAAGTGTTGTTATTGAAATCTATGTTGTACTTGCTGGCTTTGAGCAGCAAATATAGGCAGAAGCCTTATCTGCTGAATAAAACTTTGAGTTGGGACTGTGAAGATCACTCAGTTCCTAACAAAGCCACTGACATTTCTGTGTGACTTGGATGGAGGTGGGTTAAGATGGGAGGCAGACCTCTGTCTCATACGGGAATTGTGAGGACAATGGCCAGCAAAGAATGTGAAGTGCTCAGATACTTCATTGGTTCAAGTGATGAGAGTCCCAAGGTCACAACATTCAAAGTTCTTTTCTGCAAATGCAGACAGAAGTCACTGTTTCAGTTACAATGGATTAATATCTTCTAGTCTTTAAGTGCCACTTGTGCTTTAGAATTTTCTTTTTCTTTCTGAGTAGGTTTGATGTGCTGTGTTACATCGTGAGGGTTCATCGCAAGCAGCGGTTGTATTTAACCCTACCAGAGAGAGAATCGAAGCCCTCAGTCTGTGCTTACACTGTTCAGCCCTAAAGGGGAAAAATGTGCATGTGGTGCATATTTTGGTTAAGGATACATTTTCTTGTCCTACAGCTCTTGCATTGTGAGTCAATACTTATTGCACTCCTATTGTCCAAGAGCATTTGGAAGGTTCTTAATAAAGGTATGGCATGTTCTGAACTGAGGAAGCTCATTTGCTTGCAGATGAAAGTTAGACTGTCACCTGATGATCCTTTCTCTTTGATCTGAAATTGTAAACATAAAAAAAAAAAAAAAAATCCCTGAAAACAGTATTATCTCAACCTAGAACAAATAAACGGAATGATAGCATCAGTGGGCTGCTGGCCAGGGTCCTCTGTAATCTTCTACGCTGTCAGACTCTTGTTATTCTGACTCTCAAACTGCTGTTGTAAGTGACTTCAGCCAGCATAGGTAAACAGAGGGAATGATAAAAACATTCCAGCATGGGCTGCCACAGAACATGTGCAGTTTCACGCTTTTCCAGGGAATGCATGAATGGTTTTGTGACGTGATTTCGTAGAGACTGCTCAAGGTTGTGTCGTGTCCGTGTCCAGGTAGTGAAATATTGGAATGGTTTACAAACATTTGATGTAGACCTCAATGGTTAGTAGAAAATTCTTCTCTTTTGACATACTCGTGTAGTTGCAGTTATTGAAAGAGTCTCTGGAAGAGAGACTTTATTTCTAGGAAGGAATCTGGGGGCAGTCTTGAAATAATAAAGATTGATTTAGGGAAGTTGATCAGTCTTTGATGAAAGCAGACAATAAGAATCTCTGCAATTAGAAGCAGCTTAACTATCTTGAGGAGACGGAGCTCTGAGCAGAGTTGTGTTTGCAATTTCAGTTATTAATAGAGACCAGCTACTCTGGCTGAAGGACCCTACGTGAACATCTCACTGCCCCCAGTTTCCGCCGTCATTTCTCTACCAAACTGAAATCAGTTTTGACAACTCGGGGAGACAGAGTTGAGTCTGTTTGGGTCTGATAAATCTTATTGTGTAGTCCGTGATTTTATTATTTTTTCATTTCTGGTTGTTGCTACATCATTTCCTTAATTTTCTCAACCCAAAAAATTCAAATGCAGACCAGTTGTCTAATTTATTTTGACCCTTGCCTCCTTAGTACTGCCGCTCTTCCTCGTTGTTTAATGATATTGGGTTTTGATTTCTGCCATCTTCTGCACAGCATAATTAAATACTTCAAATAGTGGTGTGTTTTCACTGTGACATTGCACGGTGTGCATGAAACTGGCTGAAGTTCCTGTTGCAGTAATGCTAGCCGTGCTTTATTGTTGCTTCACTTCACTATTGAAGCTTAACTGAATGCAGAGAAACGCACGAGATTATACTTGTTGTTTCGGGTGTAACTTGCCACAACTGAAAAAGGGGCATTAGGGGGAAAAAAAAAAAAAAAAGAGAGCCATGGAAAGATCAAAAATTCATTTTAATCGTTGATTCTTGTAGTTGATATGAAAATACATGGCTCAGTGTTGCGAGCTTTCTTTTCTAACTATTGCATTACGCACACGCATCAGGAGTGGGTTTGCCTGGGGAGTTCTGTGGTGGCTCTCTAGAGCTCCTTCTCCTTTCTAAGAAAATAAGCAATAGTGCAGACCGAAGCGGTGTGCATCAAGCTAGTACAATATTAACTTTTAGAAGGACCGAAATAGGGAGGCTGGGTGTGGGCTGTCAGTCATTCCCAGGAGCTGTGGTAAACAAGGTCACTGCCTGTCCCGTGGGTTTGGTTGTGTAATCAGCCATTCCCCTGACCAGCCCGTTTTAATAACTGCTTTTAAAATAAGTTTTCTATGTGCTGCCCTTACTTCTGTTTTCTTTCAGTTGTTTGTTTGTTCATTTATTTTGGCAATGTGTTATAATTAACATCACGTTTATGTTTGGGGAAGCTGTGGGAATATTCTGTGATTCACTTTCTGTGATTCTGTGAGTAAGAAAGGAATTCTAGCAAACGCTTATATACATCTGATATAAAATTAGCAAGTGTGTGTCAGCTGCGAAGCCTTCCTTCTAGATTTTTCTGAAGATCAGAAATGAGTTTGGGATCTGTACAAGTCTTGAAAGCCGATCTTCGGTAGAGCTCTGGACACACGACGTCCTCATGGGGCTCCTTGTATTGAATTACCCGACTCTCTCACTCAGCTCAGCCTCTGAACATGGCAGTTAAATTGCCATGCAGATTTTACATCATAGCTTTGGAAACGGAGGGAAATAGGCTAGTGGAGATTGAAAAGATGCACAAAAGAAGAGTAGTTGAGGGAAAGCAGAAGACAGTGTAAGATGGAAAAAAGTTACCGAGGTTAGAAGTGAATGCTCTGATGGGAAGGGCTGTGAAGCACAAATAGTGAAGGTGAGAGAAATGACAAAGCTGAAGGAAGAAGCTACGTGGTGGGCTAGTAGTGGTAATTTTGTGAGGGTACTGAAATTTATTTCCAACGAAGTTATCATATTAATACAGATAAGAGTCAGTAGTAGACGGGAATGTCAGAGGTGCAGCATGTCTGGGGAGCCAGAACCACTGCTGGGTGTGACAAGTACCGATTAGGACTCGTGGAGCAAGCCACGAAGTCTATAAAAGAAGGACAGGATCTCTCAGACCCGCTGTAGAACAGCAGGCACAGAATACCTGGTTTAGACGTGGGCTGCTTGGAGGATGCGTGCTGTTATCCTTAGAACATTCTGTGGTTGTCTTAAGTGCATTCCTCCAGGCCAGGAAAGGCTTTGGTGTTTCTAATGAGGATCTTGAGGTATCCAGGGATTTCACCAAGACTTCTGGATATGCAAGAAATGTAGACACCAAACTGCACACAAATCAGGAGGAAGAAATGTTAGTAAAGCCAGGAGAAAGCACTGATATTCCCAGAAAAATATTTAGTATTGTGATTTAAAATGTCCTAAAGGTTCCTGAGTCAAACAAAATCCCAGATCTAGAATTCCCTTTACTGGCCCAGACAGAAGAGGGTAGATAAAATTTTGAAATAGAGACATGAGTATTAAATCCGATGTTGACCTTGAGCTACAGAATAAACTTTGCATCGTGAGAGATCTTGTGTTCTTGGTGCTTTATTAACGTCTATCTGTAAACACTACGGGGTCTTGATTGATCCTTGGTATCTAAACATTACATCATAATTAACAACAAATCCAGAGATATATTATAAATACATGAAATAATAGTACATTAACCTAAAGGACAGCAATAAATTGCAACGCTTAGCATAAACTTGAAAACCACTAATGGGCCACTGTGCAGCTTGTTTATACTGTAAGCAGTCAAGAACTCTGTGAAATGTACAGCAGCGGCGTGGCGGAGAACAGCGAGGCTGAGGGGATAACTTATATTTTTATTTTTCGTGGACACACAGAGCTGATTTTTTCAAGTCCTTCCTGATTGTGTCGTGATGAGCACTCTCCTTTCAGCCTGGCCCCGCTGCTCGCTTCCGCCACTGCTGCAAAGTCACGGACTCCTTTGCACTGCACAGATGGATTTGTGCTGGTTTGATACGAATGTATTTAATTCGTGAAAGGGGAGATACTCTCTGATTTACTTCCTTGAGCTCTCTGTGGTACTGCTGCTCATCCTTTATCTGTGAAAGGCAAACGAGACCGTTTTTGAGACCAGTAGGAGACAGGTAGGACTGCTGCGTGTGGAGCAGTAGTTTCCAGAACACTTTTTGTGGCTGCTGAGTAGGTTTTCATAGCTGTATTCCTATAAATCTTGATTCATTTCACACTCATCTGCCAACACCTCCCCCCCTTGTTATTGCTGAGTCTTAAAAACCTGTTTTTTTCTCTGCCTGTGTGTTTTCAGCCATATTTTAAGTCGTCATGCCCATGATACCCACTCTCTAACTGCAGGGAGGGTTTGTGATGGTTATTTTAACGAGTACGTTTTGAATTACATTGTTCCAGACTTTCTTCCTGAAGATCAGGAATATTTTTTTTCTGTGTAATGTTTACAATGAGAAAAAACCCAAACATCCTGTAATGATTGTTTCCCAGTTTCTTGGCTTGTGTTGTCATACGCCAGGACTGTTGTATGTGTATTTAAAACGAGCCTAAGGATGCATAGTGAAGACTGAGTATTAATATAGAAACACACACCTTTCTGTTGCACAGTTTAGGGACATACAATTTCTTTCTCTATCATCTCACAGAAATGCCTTCTAAAAACACTCTACCAAATAATAGATGGTTTGAGAGATCAGGAGGGGACTTTAGAGCTGGATCTAAAATGAATACGAAATATTTGGAAAGCGGCGAATCGTTCCGAGGGTTCACCTCTAACCACAAACGTGGCCATTCTTTGTGGTATTAGAAAGTAGAAAACAGGGCCTTGGGATTGGGATTATATTCCAACAACCTTAATGATTTTGTTACACCGGTGATCTTTCTGTTGTGACTAGAACAGCAGTTTGTATACGGTTCTTATGTTTGATTTTGGCTGGCAGAAATCGCCTCTTTAAACAGCAAGCATTTAAATATTCTCGGTGCCATCATTTTTCTCTGACTCCACAGCTTTGGGGTTTCTTTTTTGGGCTTTTGTTAATCCCTGTGGGGTCCCTAATCCTTTTTGAGCAACCTATTAAAGTGAAACACTTTGTAGACAAACTAGGAGCTGTAAGTGCTGTGACTTGATGTCAGTAATACCAGAATTACTGAAAGTGCCAAACCTGTCAGAGTTTGGGGAGGTTGTTAAGTTATATCATTAGCAGATCATTTGGGTATGTCACCATCATTGAAAAGAGCAGGTGTGTAGGGCTGTTTTTTAGTTTATCTGTGTAATGTTGATGAAGCATTTTGTGTCGTGACAGTCTGTCAGCCAAATATCTTGTCACAAGTCACAAGCCTTAAATCCTTTTTTTATCTCAAAGGCTTCAGGGCTCAGTTGGAAACTTGCACTTTGATGAATACTTGCTGCTTTTGTCTGGAATAGCTGGAGTGCATTTCTGGAATATTTGTCAAGATTTTATCAGTGTTTACTCCAATTTGAGTACCTAGTGTATTGTAAAACAGGCTTCAGTGAAATCTTAAAAGAATTTTATTTAGTTTATGCTGTTTAATAATATAATGGAAACTAATCCGTCTATATGTTTGTTTGCCGTCTTAAATCCCACTTGCATACGTGGTTCTTTTTAGTCAGCTTTTACCTTTAAAAACATTTGTGGAAGAATCGGGGGTTTTTTCTATGATAAATTATTTTAAGCTAGACTACTTGTTTTCTTGAGTTGTCTGCCAGTACAGGGTTGGAAACAAACTTTAATCTCTCTTTTAAAGCATTCCTTCAGGAACAAGAATTTGCTTTCCATCAAAGCCTTGTGTAAAGCACGCTTAAAAGAGAATGAAATCCTTCTGGACTTCGTGTCTGAGATCTACGCAGGGTGTAACTACAGTAGAAAATATTTAACTGTTTTTATATTTGCTTCAAGACTGACCATTTTAAGCTAAAATAAGACTTGGGTTTCTCAAGTGGGGGATAAGGACTCGTACGCATAAGATGAAATCTTACCGGGGTCTTTCCTGGGACTCCAGTAGCTGAGTAGTAAAGATTGTTATGTGTAAATTGGAGTGGATTTATAAAGAGAAATGGCCAAAGTTGTTCAGTTTCTTCTTGACAAAAATTTTTAATCCCAAAAAGCTCCTCGGGCCAGAGATAGCTGGATGCCTGGTGGTTCCTCTGAGGGATACGCTGATAGTGGCAGGATTAGAGGCAGCTATAGACAGCTTTTGAAAATACTGGCCATTGATTTTTGGTTTGTTATGTAGAACACGGTATTTCTGTTGACTTAAAATACAGCTTTGAGTGCCAGTGTTTGTCAAAATCAGGCCCAGTGGTGAGATCTCTCTCTTCTCTCAGAAAGGGAGAGCCCTTTTCCCCTTTTTGGGTAATCTCTAAAAATTTAAGTAAACAAGCAAATAACAAAACATGTAATCGACATGATTTCCCAACTCTATTTAGAAATAAATTCTATTTGAAAATTACACTGAGCTCTTGTGGCTTTTGGTAGTGCTTTGCAGAATGGTTTGTTTTCATAAGTTTAGGCCTGTTGAAAAGAAAAATCTCAAAGTATTTTGAAAAGTGCACAAAATTTGGAACCGGGTATTATACTGCAGCTTATAATAGAGACAGAATATGGATTGAACGCTGCGTTCATTGGTATATGCACAAAAATTCGAGTTACTGCCTAAATTCAGAGGCTTTTATTCAGGTTTCTATTTAAGATTTGCATTCATTTAAAACGTGATGGTCCGTTTCTTTTGTTCGATGTGTGTACACCAGTGACTGCATTCCCGTTTTGCTCCTCTCTTTTCTAGGTGCAGGATATCTCCTTCAGCCACGACTGTCGCTGGGTGGTGGTCAGCACCCTTCGTGGCACTTCCCACGTTTTTCCTATCAATCCTTACGGCGGCCAGCCCTGTGTCCGAACACACATGTCACCCCGGGTAGTGAATCGCATGAGCCGATTCCAAAAGAGTGCAGGGTTGGAAGAGATCGAGCAAGAGCTGACGTCTAAGCAAGGAGGACGCTGTAGCCCTGTTCCAGGCCTGTCAAGCAGCCCGTCTGGCTCACCGCTCCATGGTAAGATGTCTCGGTACCTGTCTTGTAGCTGCCTGACACAAAAAGATTTGGTTCCTAAATACCTTTGAAGATGGTGGCCTAAAGATCTTCCTAAGCTTTCAGCTTCACATTTCAGCAGTAGTCGCTAACAGCCTGAACAACACAAATGTTGATGTTACTGGAGATCGCAAGAACCGCCGCCGTTCATGTTCTTTGCCCGTGTAGTTTGCGCCACTAAAAAACGAGTGTCGTAAATTAAGGTGCTGCAGGCATTGTGCAAAAATATCTAATGTGTGCAGATATTATGGGCATGAGCCAAGGTATACATACTTCAGAAAGACAGTTCTGGTTTCGCAGCTTACTTAAGCAAACTGCTCTATCACAGCTGTCTTAAGAATTTCCACTCTAAACTCTTAAAAATTTGCACTCCAAAGTTTTGGGATCTTCTAAGTTTCAGGCTTTGTTTCCGTCTAGCACACGGTCAGTCATCTGGTCTATCCTCAAATGCAGGTACCTAAAATTCTTATTGCTCGTCAGCACTGGAAGGCACCCAAGATGTGATCTGAAGTTTCCTCCTCCTTGGAGACATTTGTGGATCTACCATTTTGCTTTCTCTCTGCTCGTTGTACAGCAGCTCGGCATGTCAGGCTTGAGACAGGCTGGGGAGTGCTGTGAAGGTTTACCCTGGCACATCCAATCCCTTTTAACTTGACATCATGTAGAGGGGAGGAAGGAACTATCAATTTGTGGAGCTTTCCTCCAAGCAATTCTGGTTTCTGTCAAGGGAAATTGCAGTTAAGTTGTTCCCTTTACAGTCCTCTAAGGTACATTTGAAGTTTTGAATGGATTTGACACTTTTTTTTAAGGAAGAACAAGCAGTTTCATTTGCTCTGGGGTCCTCAGTGGTGCTCTGGGGTCCTCAGTGGTGCTCTGGGGTCCTTGGTGGTGGACAGATTTTCTAGGTAGGAGAAAGAAGTGCACAGACGAGTTACTGAGAGAAAGGGAGCAGCGTTTGTGGGAGTGTCTCAAGAGTTTTAAGGCATCAGATTTCAAATGTCTGTCTTGAAATATATAAATTGTTGGGGTTTTTTTCAAGATCTTTTGCAGACATCATTGCTTAAAAATTAGCTCTGCTTAAACAATCAGCTCCATTTGAAGGCCACACATGGGTGGTAAGAATTAAGGCGGGAAGGTAACTGGTTTCCAGAGAACTTCACACAGATTTTGCTCATACTTTCTCACAGTGTAGAAGGCCTTGAAGTTGGACACATACTAAGACTTTGTGTGTTGGTAACTTGCAGACCTTCATATGAAACTTTTTCATATGAAATTTTTTTAATGAACATTTTCCATGAGAAATTTGTGGGGATTTTTTTGGAAGAGTTAACAGAGTTGTCTTAAAAAGAAGTATTGGGGGGGGGAAGTAAAATAGTTTTAAGTAATCTATTTGATAAAATATTGTAATGTTTTTCATAATATTATTGCTGCCTTTTCATTTCAGTAATCTCTGTTTACCTGGCAGGATATTGAGCCATGTTATATGGCTTTTATGAAAAGCCATTTATTGTCAACTTGGGGAAAAAAAAAAAAAAGAACCTGAAGTTTGCAGTGATTTTCTGTGGAGGGATTTTGTGTGTGTGTGGCAGCTGGATTAGGCAGAGCCTGGTGATTATTTTAATTTTTGATCTCAAATGCGTTTGTTCAGATTGTAACAGCTCCTTATCATACTACACTGTGAAATTATTGTGGTTTAGAGGAGTTACGGCGGTCTGGTGACAGGACTGTGGACTAGGCCTCGGAACAGAAAAGAGCAGTTCTGGGTTTAATTCTTTACTTACAACTCACTGTGTGACCCTTGGTAAATTTTATTCAGCTGATTTTTGTCTATCAGCTTTCTGCTCTGTAACAAGAGCAGTAATTTCAGCGTTCGCTGGGTGTAGAGTTAGCTGGGTGTTTTTCTTGAAAAAAAATAGTATTTGAATAGTTTTCTTCAAGAAAAAATAACTGTTACCTTCCTTAATCTTCCATCTAAATGCAGCTGGTCATCATGGAAATCCAGCTAAAGACCATCTCCTGGAGAACACCATTACACTGGGACAAATTGTTGTTTAAGTGACAGATTCAGAGAAGACTGTGATAAACTGGTTTTATCTCTGGATGGTTTGTTTTGGGGTGGAGTCAAATCATCATGATTTTCCTCTTACGTCCTTTGCAATCTAGAGAAGTTTCAATAAACCCTAAGTTAGAAAAACTGCTGTTAATCCTCCTGCTGGTATTACAATAGCATTGCTCCAACCTTAGGCCAAATGACCACAGCACTTGCTCGTTATCTTCTTTTTTGATTAGCAGTTGTAATCTATTGATGTTAACTTGTGATTAGCTTTTGTTCTTGTAAATATTTTCAGACTTCGGGCTTTGTAGTATTTTTCTCACTTGTTTTTTAACTCCTAGTTTCAGAAGGAACCTGTTTGCTGTGTATATAGTAGCAAGGCAATCTATTTACATCCTGCTGGAGTACCCCAGGAACTGTTTACCCACACCGTGTACGTCTTTACTGGGGGTGGGGATGGAGATGATTTCATTTCCAAATGAATCATAGTTTGGCTTTGTTCTTTTCAGCAGAATGAAGTAAACTGTTAAATAGAGAATGATAAAGAGCTGTTTCCTTTGCACCTTTTATAGCTAACACAGATTTTGTTTGGATTGTTCTGTCCGTTAATCCAGCGAGGTTGTATTTTTGTCATTCCACTGGACTGCCAGAGCGCGTTGTCAGTAATATCTGAGTTGGGTTGGGATCCTTTTATGGGCTTTTACTATTATAAGACTATTATGACATCAGTTGGTTGTGGGGCTGAACATCAGGGTAGAATATGGCCTTATGTGACCTTTTCACTCGTCTGAAATGGGGTTCATGGTACTTACCTGTCTCACAGGTACACTGTGGATTAATGGATGAGGAGTTAGAACTGTATCCTCGACGATGCAAATGTATCCCTTGTTATCTCCAGGACACCTGTATGTGCATAACAAGAGCTGTAAAAATATAATGCTTTGCTTGGAAGATTATAAGCTCTATGTAGCTCCTATCTACTCTGCAAGTTAAAACATACAGTACATTATAATCGTTACATCTTCCATCACTAGTAAGTTAAGTCTCTCTAGCTCTACTTGGAGGCCTTTTCTGTTGTTGACTGCTGCAATTTCCAGTATCAGGACCAAAAAATAATAACGTAAGTTAAGCACGTGTTGGTTTTACAGCTACGCATCCACACCTACTAAAAACATTTAATAATAATGTGATACTCTCTGAATTTGTCTCGTCATTGTGTTACGGATGGAAGTATTTATTTGGATGGTGCGGTTTTGCCAAAAGACCATTCATAATACCTGTTGGTTCTGTTCAGTTTTAATACCTGTGCTGAAATGGAGTTTATAGATTTAACGTTACGAAAAAACATGTTCTTCTCCCTGTATTGCATCCAGGCTTTTGTATTTAGCTCTTTATAAATATTTTAGTATAGCACACGTTCCATTGCAAAATCTTTTCTTACTTGTAAAACTCAGGTGTTCTCTCACTTTTTCTTCACTTGTTACAGTTGCAACATGATTAAAATCCAAGCATAAAACTAGAAGGTTGATAAATACGCAGTCTGAGATGCTTTAAATATTTTCACTTTACTTTTCACTATTTCCCAGAGTGAAACTCCTTTTACTAGAAGAATTCTTATGGGAAAGCAGAGTTGAAAGGACTGACATCATCAGCCTTTCCTGAAAAACAGATTGGTTTCCTTTAAGTAACACTCACTTAAGAAACCACCTATTTAGAGAGAGGCAGACAAAAATAGTTTCAAAGAAAATTAACTGTATAACTTAGAGCACTGGAGGGCAGTTCCTCCCCAAAGTTTAACTCGAGAGCTGGCACTGTGAGCACCGGTGGAGAGCAGTCGTTTGAAAAGCCTCTATTAAGCTTGAACTTTTCTCTCTGTAAAACTCTAGCTTCTCTCGACAGAGGATAGGTTTTAGAAGTGTGTAGAAAGAAGAAAGCAAACTGCAGAGTAGATTGTTTTAAACTGGTTTTTTAATGTATTTTTAATGTTCTGTTTGTTGAATCTTTGCGCTTTTCCACAGCATCACACGGCTTTTTTTTTTTTTTTAATTATTATTGTTATTTATTTTATTATTATTTAAACGTATTCAAATAACTTCTTCCACAGATTCTTCCAGAAGTCCAAATTTGCCTTCAAATCCATTTTTTCCACCCCTTCCATCCCTCTCAGCCCCCACCGGCTGATCTCGCAG
>JANIJG010009905.1:0-19341 GCA_024611175.1 Megaceryle torquata
AAAATATTTATATTTATGTACAATTTAACTTCAGTACATTTTGTTTTCTTGGGAAACCCAGGGCCATGATGGCATCATACTGCTCATGTTATTCTGTGATTGATTTAATGAAAGGAAAAAGCAAGTGAACCAACAAAAAGGCATGACTTTGAAAAGCTTTATATCTCATGTTACGTTAATTTTAAAGCAAATATTTTCAGCTTCCATTTGCCATATACAGTTACAGTGTGTCCCTTCTCTCATGTTTCTCTTGTGTAGGTGTCCTCTTATCAGCCAAACCTATTGATTAGGAACAGATTTGAAGGCATTGAACAAAGGACCACATGCAGATTGTTTCTGCAGATCTGGTCACATTTTATCAATAGGTTGAAATGGATGAAAATGTGTTGCAATTTACTTACATTCTTCTGCTTCTCTGTATTCAACTATTTCCTTTTGGCTTTTGGGATCAGATAATCAAAGAGATGTAAATCTGAACGGCCTCATCAACTTCAATGGAAAAAAAGATTGGTTTCTCAAACTTCTGTTTAGATCATAAAGAAGCATCAGAAGAAATGCTGCCAGTGGGTCGAGGGAAGTAATCCTTGCCTTCTACTCTGCTCTGGTGAGACCCCACCTGGAGTATAAAGTCCAGCTCTGGTGCCCCCAGCATAAGAAGGACATTGACCTGTTGAAGCAGGCCCAGAGGAGGGCTTCAAAGATGATTAGAGTTCTGGAGTACCTCTCCTATGAAGACAAGCTGAGAGAATTAGTATTGTTCGGCCTAGAGAAGAGAAGGCTCTGGGGAGATGTTAAAGCAGCATTCCAGTACCTAAGGGGTCCTACAGGAAAGATGGGGAGGGACTCCTTATCAGGGAGTGTAGTGATAGGATGAGGGGAAATGGCTTCAAACTGAAAGAGGGTAGATTTAGATTAGATATTAGGAAGTTCTTCACTGTGAGGGTGGTGAGTCACTGGAACAGGTTTCCCAGAGAATCAGTGAATGCCCCCTCCCTGGAAGTGTTCAAGGCCAGATTGGATGGGGCTTTGAGCAGCCTGGTGTAGTGGAAAGTATCCCTGCCCATGGCAGGGAAGTTGAAAATAGATGATCTTTAAGGTTCCTTCCAATCCAAACCATTCTATGATTGTATGATCTTTGGAAAAAAAAAATGATAAATTATGTGAATTAAAGGCTGTGACTCACTGGCTAATATACAAAGAAGAATGCCACTCTGCAATGCATTCTTTTTAAAATAACTACTTGAAAATTCAGTGTGGTTTCATTCAGAATTGATCTCTCCACATCTCTAAAATCCTGCTTGGTGACCACTGACATTGTCACAGGGAAATTCCATGCAAACCAGCAGACCACAATGTTACTGGAGCGGAATACCACGTTGTCTCAGCTTTTGACTCTATTTCCGTGTAAGAAGTCTTTGGATGCTGCAAGCTGACATTAATATCAAAGAAGTGAGAGCCTCTCTAAGCTCTGTAAGTTTACATTTCTGTCCTGCTGTCAAAAGGTAGCAGGTTGGGTCTGGGGGGGGGGCTGCAGGATGAGTTGGTGATGTCTGCCTGTACCATCAATCCACCTGCAATGCTGCAAGAGCAATGCTTGATCTTTTTCTAAGTCCCAAACGTACTTGGAGTGGGTTTAATATGGATGAATTTGCTGCTTGTCTTCCCATGGGGTGATAAGTAATTTAATTTGCTTTTCTTTTCCTCCAGTTGTTAAAATGAAATGCATATTTTATGGTAAGACTGTGGGATACTTTCAAAATTGGTGTTTTTCATCACAGCTCATCTAGATGCAGATTGCTCCTAGTAAAACATTAACATCTTACCTGCCACAGTGTTTGCAGTTTTCAAAGAGACATACTCGATGTCTCTTGGCCTCTCTTTAGTGTAGCACAACCTGCCCTTAAACTGATATTATAGGTAGCATTGTTATTATCTCACATGAATATTGTTGTTCAGACTTTAGACTGATCAGATTATAGAGCAGTTGTATTAAGGACCATATATCACAGACTAATGTAATGTCTCTGCCTCCAAGGATTCATCAGTAATTAGACATTTTAACCAAAGTTTATTCAAAGAAAATCATGCTCCAAACTTATTAATGAACGATGGGTATTTTTTAACTCCTGCTTTTATTTCTTATGAAGTATTCTCCTTTCTGGTTTCTTGATCTCATTTCTGGCCCCAACACAATTACTTTCCTCCTCATGACTTCCTGTTGAGGGTGAATTATTTCTTTGTGTGACTGTCTTGTCCCACAGGCTCTTCTCTTCATCAAGTTTTGTATCTCTTCTCCTTGATCCAGCAAATAGGCTTCCTGTAATTTATCGAGTTTTGCTTTAGTGAAGTTGATTACCAACCAAGAATGCAAGGAGAATACACTATGATTAGACACAGGGAGATCAGACCCACAGAAATCTAAGTGTGCTTAGACTATACTTGTATAATCAAAATACTCTGGAAAACATCAAGTAGGTCTTAGAGGAGCACTGGGAATTGCTCTGAGAAACATTATATACGCTATTAAAAATGCTACAAAGAAGGGTCTGATATAACACAGCAGCTGCTCCATTCGTACTGCAATTGTTAAAAGAGTTTGTTACCACTGAGGAAATAGAGTAAAAACCAGAAATTAGGTATGGCAAGATACTGGCTAAGTGTCTCTGTGTTGAATTAGATTCAACACCATTTTGCATGCATTTGTACCTGCTTTTAACAGGCTCCAGCATAATTCTTTAGTATCTCTGTGAGATACTTAGAGTCCAGGTGGAATGGATTTTGTTCACATTCACATCTAGACTTTCAAACACATTCTAAATCATTGTCTGAACTCTATAGCAAAATACAGGGTGCCCATGTATTTCACTTCCTGAGCATTTTGTTCTCAATCTACAGACCATCTTTCAAAAGTCACAGAGAATTGCATGTGCACGCTTACATTTATTATGTGTATGTATAGGCTGTAAATGCAGAAAAAAATAGGTTATATGGGTACATAACTGATGCTAAGACATCTCAGGCTATATACAAAAATGTAGTATTACTGCTATATTATTCAGCTTTTTATTATAATGTATGTATTAAGTGGAGAAATCTAAGGTAGCCTCTGAAGTTACAAATCCAGAATCTTCCACAAACTACTATAATTTTTTTTTAAATGTCAATTTAAAAAAATTCTGATGACAGCCTACCTAGTGTCAGTACTGCTATGTGTCAGTACTACTAGTAGTGTCAGTCCTACTGTGATTTGCAAAGTTAAAAGAAATTGAGTGCTATGGAAAATAAATGTCAAGTCATGGAAATTACTGGGAAAAGGCACCTCACAGAAAGTGAGGTTGTTGCTGGCCCTGTTGCGGTTTAATACCAGCTGGCAGCTGAGCACAACTCACATTCAACTGAGCAGCTGCTGGCTTGCTCCTGCCTGCTACCCCCACCCCACCACCCAGTGGGATGGGGAGGAGAATCAGGAGAAAAGGTAAAGCCCCGTGAGTTGAGATAAGGACGGTTTAATAGAACAACACAAAGAGAGAAGATATAAAAGTAATAACAATAATAAAACTAATAAAATGAGATCTAAAACGAGCAATATAGAACAAGACTGCTCCCTGAGCCCCCAGCTGCAGCTTGCTGAAATCAAGCACATCTCCCACCAACAACCCTCCCCTTATATAGTGGGCATGACATCAGTACAGTATCAAATATCCCATTGGCTGATTCAGTTGGCTGTCCTGGCTGTGGCCCCTCCCAAGTTTTTGTGAAAATTAACCCTATCCTAGCTGAACCCAGGACAAGATCTTCCAAACTACAAGGCAATGGCTCTGTCGGTCAGAAGTGCCTCCTTTGGCAACACAACCTTGCAAACAACTCCATAGGAGGAAATGGGTATGACAGAAATGCAGCCTTTAGTTGCAAATAAAGAGGAAATAAATTAATTCAAATTGCCACAGGGAAAGATGCTGTTAAAAAGTGAGAAGCCTGAGTTTCTTATGTGAAAGCAAGATAGTGTATTTTATACCCATAGCTTCCTCAACAACATCACAATGGTAACTACCTGAGTGTGAAAAAAAGAAAGAAGAAAAAAGAGGAGTGGAAGGTTATACTTTCCTATGCTGACTGATTTTGTTAAGGCAGAGAGAAATCTGTGTTCAAAGAAGTGATCTAGAAATTCATGGAGGATTGGGACAGGAAAGTAATGAAAATACTAAGTTCTGGAAACGTGTCCTTTTTGCACCATATATTTATGAATGGTGTCTTTATTTCTAATACATCTGAAGTTTCTGTTCTACAATAATTCTGTATCCTGATTAAGAGAAGGAGGAATAGTTATGTATCTTTGAACTGAATAGGATGTGTATGCAATGCAGAATAGGATGCTGTGATTAATATTGGTGTTCTCTGCTGCAGTTCTTTCTTTGGCATGATGCAGCCCTGTTTCTGGTTTGTGTGCTTTGTGATAGACTGGGCTGGCAGGAGCTTTTTAATATATTAACTCTTTCATATAATGAGAAATTACATAGTACATGAACTTTTGTTACACGTTGAGGATTTTGATATCTCAGCAGATGTTCCTGCCTCATACTTCCCCAGCAGAGTAAAAAAATGCAAGTTAACTGCAGGTTCCTGTTACAGTTTGTCCCTAAGGCAATCCTAAAGGACTTTGTGAAACGAAGTATTCAAATGCTGATTGACATTTTTTGTGTTCTAGTTTGTCATGCTCTTGTGTGCTTCTCTTGTGTCACTTGCTGATTACACTGTCGCTGAAGTCATGAGGTCTGAGCCTTCATTTCAGTGACTTAAGAAGATATATACACACATTACAGACAATATGGAAATTCAATAAAAAAAGAGATTACAGATAAGCATGTCTGCTTGCTTCTGCTTGCAAACTGTAAATAGCTAATCAGAAACTTATTTCTTTGGGTGAACATCCAGTGAGTCAGATGTTTTTCTTACAGTTAATGAGTTTATACAATTTTTTTTTTTGCTAGATTAACCTCACTTCCCAAACAGAATGAGAGAATTGTTCCATTTTGATAAAGCTTCATACTTTTGCTTACCATCTCTAGGCATACTATAAAAAACTTCATTACAAGGGCTTAATTCAGCTTTAGCAGTTTAGCAGATCCCAATTGGCGCTTTGTAAACCATTTCACTTCTATCTGAATTAAAGAAGATCCCGATCAAGACCATCATCTGTGCACAAAGTTACTAGCAATGACAAACTTTTAAGACTTTTGGTGCCAGCTTCACCATTTGAAAATTGTATGCCTTCTTTTGAACTGTAAGCACTTTGCCAATTGTCACTCATATTCTCACTGTAGGATCTGTTGGAAGGGAACTCAGTTTGGATTTTCCAATCCTTGTATTTTGACACATGATGTTATATAACCATATCTATAGGTTGCTGTAATGTATAAAGTCATTAGTAAACATCTAGAAGCATGTAAATGTGTTTTTGTTTCAGATAATTTAACAACACACTTCATACTGCTATTAGCAGAACTTAGCTACTATCAGTTTCATTGTCTTTTAAAGATCCTTAACCTTCAAACACTGCATTTTTAATTGGTCATAGTCTCACTGTTCATTGTTTGTTTCACTTACAGTCAGAAGCTGCATATGCAATCTCCAGACTGTGATTTAAAATCTGGAAGATAAATATGAAAAAAAACTCCACGTGTGTGCTCTATGACTTGCGACTAAGAAGTGAAAACTCATTTTAGTATTAATTGGTTGAACTTTTGCTCTACCACCTTATAAGGCAAGAAGCTATAATCCTGAGCAAATATTTGATTAGTAATAATCAAGTTGATATATAGCTCACTGGAAGTGTATAAAACATTTTTATCTGGAAATGTTTCATCTTCATCTCAGCTGGTTACCTACAGCTAAAACAAATATTTTTTTCTTTTGAGTTTTTATTAGATTTGGCAACCAAAGGCATTTTACAGATCTACTGTAAAAATTGCTTGCATTTACCAAAGATCACAGTCATCTCTTATTTTTCTGATAATAGGGGCTAAGGGTCACTGACCAAATGATAACCAGGTTCTATCAAAGTACTGAGAAATGTTTTGGGTTGGGGTGGGGTTTTTTTGTTTGTTTTGTTTTGTTTTGATTGAGTTGCTAGATGTAAAACTGGCAGAAAATGAAACAGAATACTTTGACAAGGACTGCAGTTGAAAGACTCCAGTCAATTTCTTGGGGACATGGTTTAGTGGTGGACTTGGCAGTGTTACGTTTAGAGTTGGACTTGATGTTCTTAAGGGTCTTTTCCAACCTAAATGATTCTGTGATTCTATGGGAACAGATTCAAATCACTATATGCTTTGCACACTCCATATGAGACTTAAAAAACACTGCAGCCTGCTGGCAGCAAATTATTGTAGCTGGCCCTTACACTGTTACTGACAGAAAGATTCTTTCTTTAGCTGTAACAAATAGAGCCTTTTCAGCAGCATATATATGTAAATATATAAAATCCATTTCCTGGTATGAGCAGGATATAGGGTCAGTTTTCAAATATTAGTACTTTAATTCTGCACAGATAGGCTAGTGTGCAAACTAGCTATGCTTTCATGCACTTAACATAGATAATTCCAAGCAAAAACCTGGTGTTTCTGCAACAACCCATTAAGATTAGCACTGATGTTATCTTGTGGATCTCTGGTCTCTGAAGCTACAGCTGAGCTGGCCCACAACAGCAGTTAATGGATCATTTCATCAACCAACATGTGAATTTCATTCAGAGCAAGTCAATCATGTTTTCTTAGTATATACTATTATCTGTCTTTCTGAGGGCTAATCTGCTTTTTTATTCAAAGTCACCCTGCTTGATAAATTCTAGCTGATAGATCAGCTCAGTCAGTCTCCATCATATGCAGCTATTTGCACCTTACTGATATCTGTTCAGACAAGAAGCACACTGAGCACTCTCTGCAGGATTAATGAAAAGAAAAACATATTTGGATTTCAGAGTTTTGAAAGAAATTTACAGGGAAAAAAAATCCACTTTCTGAACAGCTTTAATAATAAATTTGTGAATATGTGTCAGTTTTTAGAAATATATAAAAGTTCTTGAGATGCTACCTGTACTGCTTTTTGTATCTGTTTATCTGTAACTTGGAGATGTCTTTCTACTCTATGGTCAAACAAAACCAAACCCCAAAAACAACAAAAGAAAACAAAACAAACTAACAAACAAAAATAATTTTAAAAAACCCCAGCCCAACAGGATGATTAAATAGGTAACTGTTATACATGACTGTAAATAGCTTTCTCTGTACACAATCACAATCCAACTTCAAAACTTGTATGTACCCCAGATGAGGGTTTTACTAGAAGAAATCTTCCAGAAAGAAGACTCCAAAAGGCAGTGAGATGTCAAAGTTCAAAGATCTCGTGGGAGGGAAGGACTGCATGTTCACTTATGGATCCTCTTAGATGCTTATCGCTTCTTGTGATACCAAGTTAGGAGCCTGTTTCATAGATCACCATGCTTAGAGTTCCCTTCCATTCTCATCCTCATCCATTGTTTTTAATAAACACAAACTCCTTTCTTGTTGTTTTATTCTTCACAGTCCCATTTGTAAGGTTTTCTTTCCATGGTGGCTGCCTTTGTCACAGGAGGAAAAGTGTGACTTCTGTGGCTAGGACTGTTTAGAACATGACAAAGCTGTGGCAGCATCTTTGCCAAATTGCCTGCAGCCACTACACCCCAAAAGAGCTGTCCCAAAACCATTCTTTTCCTTTAATTACTTCAAATTCCTGGAGACTAATATAAACTAACAGGCTAATAAATTACAGCAGTACAAAGAGCTTCTCTGGAGCTCTGAGTGGTAGAAGATAAGTATATCAGTCAGAAATTGTGGATTGAGAATAAAGAAGAGTTCTGTGAAAACAGTCTGTTATGCACTGGCTTTCCTGAAAACCACAACAAATCTAAAGTACGTCCTCAATAAAAGGAAAGACAAATCTGAACTTCCCAGGGAGCATGGTATGATATGTATTTATTTTGCTACTTTCATGATGGGAACTGGGAAAGAATATTGTATTTTGAAATAATAATTTCCCTAAAGTGATAGCAAAAGGGGGACAAAAAAAAAATTGATTTTCCCATAATGAAAGAAAATTGAAACTGAGATCCACGTACAGTTATAAATGGGAAAAAGTTAATAGTGGATGGGGACTGTTCATAATTCTTTAGCAAATTTCATTTATTTATAAATTCAGCCTAAAATACACTGAAGCTAAGAACATGTGGCACCCTTTTGATTGTTCCTATTTAAATTAAGAAGAGACAAGTAAATATGTGTTTTGTATATATGTATAGATATTCAGATACTCAATTGTATAGCTTTTTTTTTTTTTTGCAGGAGCTTATTCTGTAAAGGGATTTGTGTAAACAGTCACAATTTTGTGAGTATGGATTTGAGGATTTGCTTCTAAAAGAGCAAAAATAAAAAGAAGTTCCTCTTTTTAACTTTAAAGTTTCCAGGTACCTTTGGACACATTCTGAAGTGAAAAAAACCATTCTTATAGATTTTCTTTTTTTCCTTCTTGATAAATATATATATATATATATAAAAAAAAATTTCTTTAAGCCCCCCTTTGGAATTGTATCTTGGGTTATATTTCTTTACAATGTCATCTCATGGCATGAAGCAGGTTTTCCAGATCCAAGAGACCGTAATCAACATAACTGCTGCCAGGGATTCCTGTATGAGGTAGGTATTGACTGTGTTTTCTTTCTGACTGAGCAGTTGTGGAATTAAAACTTGAATCTTGAAAAGACTTATGTATATTGACACCAATACTGGCCCTGAGGAGAACTGCTTTTCCTCAGCTAACATAGGAAATCACCACACTCAGAACTGTTGTCACACAGATTTGAGAGTACAGTTCATCTACTGCTATGAAAAAGCCCAGCTAACTTGTACTTCTTATTACTAGAAAGTGACTGAAGATCTCTTGGTCTTCAGGCATCTTTTCTTCGTACAGTGAAATTTTACTAACAGGATGACCTTTTCAAATTATTATATTTATCCACCATTTCATTCAGTGTATTTCAGGGCTGTGGTTGTTCTTTGCAGACAAACACAAACAAGCACAGGTGAGATTCACTGAAGGATTTAGGTGGAATACAGAGTCCTGCAAGAAACACTGTGGATCCCTGTTAAAAACACGGGAACAGACCAATGCTTTAGGTTGGAAGCAGAGCATCCATCCCCACTGAATGAGCCAATCAGAAATATTAAAGATGAGTCTTACACCACTGCTGCCTCTGCTGTACAAAGGCCAGCCACTGTGTGGATGATGGGGATTCAATTATACTTCAGCCTGAGACAGTTCAGACCCAGCTTCTTCACCCTGCAGGATGGCGTATGGGACAGCAGGCCGTCCCCTGTGGGGCACTCCTTCCACTCCTTCACTTTCCACTGGATCTCCCCTGCAGAAAATGTAAGGTACCTTGGGTCGACATGAAAGCATACAAGAGGGAACTTGACAAAGGGGATTAGTGATTAGGAACCGAAGAAAGAGTGCTACATTAAACAGAAAATGTGTAAGACAGTTGCTTGTATAATGTAAACTGTTCTGAGAGGATCTCCATTTCCCTCCTCTAGACAAGCGGGTTACCTAGCTACTGAACCACACTATTTTGCAGCAAATACATTCCTACAAGTTCAGAGGAGCCTGAGCTGATGGCTCTACAAGGTGCAATCTGGCGATACCTTCTAGATCTGATCCCGCAGGGGACTTAGATGATGTGAAGTTAACTGTGCTTAGGGGTAGGCTGCAATATGGTCCAACTGGGGATATTTTAGTTACCTGGAAAGTAGATCTAGGCACTTGGAGAGCCTTAGTCAGGGACATATCCAGGAAGTTTATTTCTTAACTGCATGGTGTCTATTTGGGATGACAATTTGTTTTTCAAGTGCCTTAAATTCTCCTCCTACCCAACTCCAGGCACTGGTGTGGAATCTAAACCCAAAACATAATGAGTCTCAAGGTTTCAGCAAGTTGAGACTCACAGGTGCCTGACACTATCATCCAGAAGCTTTTGCTTAGTATTTCTGATTGCATTCCCAACTGTGCAGTCATGAGACAGAGCAGGGGATTCAGATGTGCTCTTCAGCCACGAAGGACATACTTGAGTGAATTACTAATCTCCCCAGATGCCTGGAATGCAGATAATGACTTTTATATGTACAGCCTGATCATCCACCTGGGTAAATTGGATCATTTCTCGCTCTGCTGTGGCAGGAGGATTTTGAAGCCACTATTCTGAAACTTCCCTCTTGGTACTGGCATGGTTAGATCCTCCAGAGCACTCACAGCTGTACTGCCTTTTAAGAGCTATTCCTTCAAAAGGGGTAAATGATGAATTCAGTAACTCTAGGTTAAACTGAAAGCGTACAGGCATACATGGCAGTCCAGAATGATCCTTCAGAGCAGCAGCTGACATGATTCATGATAAAAAGCCTGATGGCTTGGCTGCATGAGATCTCTAATTGTGGTTTTGGCCTACTCTTCCAGCTATGGGCCAGCATTACTATTTAAGCTGAGACATCCAGCTCTCAGTAAAAGGAGCACTTCAGCAACATCAACATATACATCAGATAAGAGATAATGTGCTCTTCTAGGGCTGACAGGATCCTGCCCTCCTCTCTCTATGATTGCCATTGTCTTTGCTGGGAGCTCCCCCTGCCTCCCACAGGAGCCCAGTGTTCCGCAGGGATTTACTCCCAGCTGTGCAAGAAGCACATCTGCAGCACACCATGCTGTCCTCAAACAGTACCATTGAGTCCTGCAGATATTGTAATCTTGTGTTTATAAAGAAGCAAATTTCAGGGATGGCTAAAGCCATCTCCAGCAAGCACACAGTACTATAAAAAGATGTCCTAGAAGTCCCCTTTTCTGTGTGCAACTAAAAGTCTGGATAAAGGTAGGGGCACCAGAAAACAGCAGGCCAAAGAGGAGAAAAGTGCAGGCTAAGAAAGTGGTGTGTAAAAATCTCCACAAAGTGCTAATCTTCAAAGGATCTTCAATCTGCAGGAACTGATAAACTCACAACACCGAGAAACTGCTGAATCTGCAGAAGGATGCCAACACACCTTAGTGTTGACAGTGACTTGCATAACTTGCACTCACAAGGGCAACAGCTTCTGTATGCAGACAAAGTCTACAGGATGATGTACACATCTCACAGAAAAAAAAAGGAACCCCTCAAAGATTTTCCAAAATCCGACCTTAAATCCACTGGTTCAGCATTCCACTTCTGAATATACAGCTGCAGATGGTCTCCCAGCTCTTGCCCCAGCTGGGTAACAAGAACGTATGAGGGAATAAGATCCCCTCCATCTCCTCTCAGTGAAAAGGCAGTTTTCAACACAGAGAATGAGTTGTCCAAACTTTCACATTTGCTCAGAAAATAGAATGATGAGGACTGGTCACAATTCTTATATCTCCACTTACATATGGTAAAAGACCATACATGGTTCCAACATCTCCTCTTCAACTTTCAAAAAAATTTGTCAGCCTGTAACTTTATTGCTGTATCACAAATGAGCAATCATGCAGCTGAGGCTGTGGACAGTCTCCTTTGCTTTGAAGAGATAAACCATACACCTTTGTATTTCTTGTGCATGCTTTATGTTTCTTATTGTTTATGTGTTCTTTGTCAAGGTGAGAAGATTTTGTGGTTACAGGTCACATGTATGAGAGCAACAGTGAGGCAAAATCAGTAGCATTGTGCTTTCCTTATATCTCAAGGAACTTAATTTCCTCTTAAGCTCAGGCAAGACCCAGGGGTGAAAATTAATGAGACACGATTAATAAGTAACCTTAATAAGCATCTTACATTTACCTTTCAAGTAGCCATTAAAACAGTTCACACAAAAGAGTCTTTTAGGTTTCCCTTAAAATAGCCAGTTTTCCTCTGCTCTACTAGCTCTGGTGCTGTGTCTTTGAATTATGTTTACAAACTTGTTCAAGGAGGAAACATGGTCCATTCTAGTGCTGCCTTTGTCTATACCAGACAAATACAAGGTCCTTGAATTTGTCAGGTATAAACCAACAATTGACAAAGCTGCAAAGACCTGTAGAAGGTCTTCCACTCTGTATAAATCACCCAAAACTAAAGAGTGTTTTCTTTGGTTTCCTTTATCCTAAATGATCTTATGCTAGCTTTTCTTTTCAAGTGTGTTTTGAAGAAGAGGTCATCTTCAGGGAATTCTGTATGAGCTTATTTTATGCTTGTTTATCAGATGTTTTCTATAAGAAACTGCTAATTAATTGCTAATTGGTAAAAATGAAATAGGCTGCCAGAACTCCCTGAAGCAGCAAGCAGCAGCTGAAGCCAGCGCTTTGGGAAGGAAGCTTTTCCAGAGACTGTTAGTCCAATGAATACATTGACACAGCAGGTCAATTGCCTCTACTCAGGTGGGGTTTTGTACCTTCTTCCTCTAACACTGTGTTAAGGGTATGGGTGCCTCCCCATACATTATTAACCCCTGATGTCAAGTGGCTTGCTGCTGAAGAAGTCAGAATTTTGGTGAAAGATAAGACTTTGGTAGGGGTTTTTTTTGATGCTGTCATGTTGATTATTGGGTCCCAGTAACCACATGGGGCCAGTGGCAGCCAGTCAAACATTTCAACAGCTGATTTCTATCCTGTGGCAAAAGACCTTCCAAAGGCACAAAGTTCACCTATTCATAAAAGTGCATTTTTATTTTTCTGTTGAGCCTCTTTTCCTCTCCAGTAGAACATAACAACGTGAAGCCACTCTTGCAAGTTGGGCTACAGAGGGACTGCAACTTTTGCAGGAAGAGCTGTTCATTCAGTGGAAAAACATCTGCCAGGTAGTATCATGGGCTCAGCCTTTTTCTTTTGACTTAATAGGAATTAAGTCAAAAGAATATGCCATACTAAATTGTCACAGGATCATTAGCTATCCTGGAAATAAATCCTGCCTCTAAGTGTCCATTTTCTTTCTTAGGAAATGTTTTTATATTTAGGGTAACCATGGGAGGCCACTGCTTTGAGACAATGTTCATAGGCATTTTATCAGCCACATCAATATTCAGATTTAAAAAATGCCAAGAAGACCTGGGCATGTGATAAAACCATGTGAATAAAGGTGCAATTATACATGTTTAAGTATTCACTGGATCAAGACCAAAACAGGTATCTACTTACTTACATATTTTTAAATGAAAGTGGAGAACTGAATGAATGATAAGGTATAAAACTTACCTGGAGGTGCATGAGCAATTTTTTTCTGATTTGTTAACTAGGCAAAAGAATAATTCCTTAAGAACAGACCTGAAAATAAACTACACTTTCACTCCTGATATGGAAAGGTAAACTTTCTCCCTCATATTTTTGCTTCTTAACTTCTCTTTCAAACATAGGCAAATTGTTCATCATCATGATCATGATGAACATCAAAAATGTCACATCAAAAGAAGAAAAAAAAATTAAAAGTGTTAGAAAAAGCTCCTGAATTTCTTTGTAAAGCTATTGCTTGTCACAAAAGATCAAAATATAGCACAAATTTACAAATCAGTTTCATAAACCTGTATCTACATAAATTTTGGGAAAAAAAAGTAGTTTAATACAATTTTTACTTCTATATGCAACTTTATTTTAATCCTACTCAATATTTCTCATTACTATTTCCTTTTTTCAGTTATATAACTTCGCTAGAATTTAAGCACTTTAACTGAAATTCTCTTTTTAAGCATCTACCAGAGACAGAATATTTTAGCTTAATTTCTGACAACATACTGTACTCCTTTTTTAAGATGCAGGTTGGTGTGAAGTGCACTATCCTGATCATCCCCAAAATGCTGGCATTGTGTTTTAGGTTTGGGTTTTTTTGTTTGCTTTTCTTGTTTTGGAGCAAGAAATTGAAACATGGAAAAGAAGGCTCTATCACCACTCACATATTTTGTATGGACTAGGTACTTACTCAAGTTTGCCAGATAGATGTCCCTGGAGGAAAGACAAGTAAATAGAGCTAAGCAAGACCCTCCCCAGGGGAGCACAATACGAGTTGCATTTTGTTTGGATGCAGAATTGAGGCTTTTCTACCCTCACTCAGCCATCAATCTCAGCATCCAAAGGTCAGCTAGAGCAGAAGGATTGGCTAATAGAGAAAGGGCAAGAGACAGAGCTGGGAAAGGGTGGGTAGAGGAAATACACATGGCTGTCAGCAAGTTTACCTTTCCTTGGGAGAAAACAGAGAGCTCAGAATTTCTTCCTGCTAGCAAACTTCTGTGTGACTTGTTCACAGACTACCTTTTCCCTTCCCTAGGGCTGATTCTCAGGCAGGATGATACTGCATTACTGAGAATTCATTAGCTCAAGCAGTGGTCAATCACAAAGGTCCTGCTGGGACTAATACTCATCAATACGATGAAATTTCAGGATTTTCTTCAGTTTGCTCCAACAAACAAGTAAAAGATGACATGCCCACATCCTGTGACTCCTTTATATTAAACAGCAACTGTGTTTTTGTTCTTTGGGGTGTGTGGTCATTTTCTCAGGACTCCTACCTTGTGCTGCCTCTGGTGGAGCTGGTTTGGGAATGAATCAGGGTCCGTTTGAATAAATCTTGCTTAATTTGTTCTAGAAAATGAACGATAAGCAAAGGATCAGAAAAGGTATTAAAGGAAGAGGTGTCACCATATGACAGTGTTGTCCCAGAAAACTGGACCTTATTTCTAATTTTTCCACCAAGGTTCTGTGTGGCCCCAGACAGATCAGGTAAACCAAATTTTTCACAGGCAGTCTCTGTGCTACCCATTTTCCAGCTGTCTGACTTGGGAGCTATGATTTATAAAAGCACAGAGAAATCACAGCTGCAGCTGGAGTCTCTGCAATTTGTATTTTGGATACATATATTTCTAAATAACATAAAGGTCTCTTGAAATTCAGTCTCTATTGCTTCAAACAGGACATTCAAATTAATAAATATTTATCTTTAATCTCTCTATGCCTAAATTCTCCCTTTTTATATTGGGAATAATAGCATCTGTTCCTATCCTCCCTGCCAACACACACAGAAGGAAAGGAATTATCCTGTTGTGAGAACAGGGCTCCAATTACATCTGTAAAATATAAGACATATGTTATACATGAAAAGGAGTTTCTGGCCCTCCCTGTCTTAAAAGATATGATTGCAGTTATCCAGGATAGCAATTTGGAAAAGTTGAAGAGAAGTTCAGTTATTCAGGCTGTAGGGGTGATTCTTCTGGCAAGTTCTGGATGTGACTGTTGAAACTGGGGCAAATCTATTGACTTCAGTAGACCTGGATTCAGAGAAGGGAAGTTTCTTTCTAAAGCTTCTGCATTCTTGTTTATTGACATGGGTCAATGTATTCATGTTGAATACACACTTGTAATCAAAGGTTTGGTTCTGCATGATCTAGCTGGAGTTTGCTGCAATGATGGCTTTCTAAGCTGCCTCTGGAGAGCACTTGAGGTAATGTCTCATTTCATTACCTTCTGTTATGAAACCACGTGCTGCCAAAATAGTCATGTAACAAAGGAGAAAATAAGTCATTCTGCTGTTCTTACTAAACTGGTGTGGCACTTCACTCTGAGGATCTGATTATTTTCAGAATAAAAAAAAAAAGGGCTGAGTAAAACTCTATAGAGAAGTATTTTACCTGTTTTAGAAGAGAATGATTGCATGTCCATTTTGTTTAATGATCATGCTTTATAAAGATGGGTTTGAAATGCTTTATCAACTACACTGGAGTTCAAAATCACTAGTTAAACAGAACAGGCATATGGGTAATGGCCACATGATGAGCAACATATGTCTTCAGAAAGCTGAAGCTGGTAAAGAGGATTAAAGTTTTACAGAAGTTGCCTGCTTTGTTGCATGATCACTCTCTGCTGTAGACTACTTGCAGGTCAGGGAGTACATGATTCATCCTCATTCTTCCAATACCTCTACGTTGTATAATAGCCACTGATTTCACTCTGTGACGTTCAGTTAACACCTAATAGCTTGTCTTACTCTCTGCAGCAGTGTTCAACCAATGTTGAGGGCAAGGAAGGCAGGGACTGCATCACTTCAGTCAGCACAGAGAGAAAAAAGAAATTTTGTTGCCAACCACCAAAAGAAGAGAAGAAAGAATTACAGATATAGCTGAAAGCAAAAGAGAGAAAAACATGGGCTCTGTTTCATTACAGGCTCCAGTACTGGGAATATAAAAGATATATTTTCTTTCCTCTGAAGTAAAATGGTTGATTCTTCATATTAGGTTCATCTCCACAAAGATTTTGCAAAGCCTTGTAGGCTTTTTGCAAAACTCAAATAATAATGGTGTAGATCTAGGATCATTTTAGCTGTATTATTAAAGCCTGAGTAATTTTTGTGTGGCCAAAAGGCTACATGTTTGTCTTAACTCTGTAATAAACAAAAGCTAACTTCTGTAAGAACAGATTTACTTGGTATCTGAGTGCTATTTTTACCTGAAGTACATAATATAGAAAGTATTCTAACTTACCTTAGGTTTGCCATCTCTCTGCTAAATATCTGTGTATGATAAAGAGATCATGATGGTCTTGTACAAGGAATAAATGGTGTTTGACACATTAGAGACATGCAGATCTATCTGTCCAGCCATATTCACATCCCTCTGTTTTTATACTTGGTTTTTAATCCTAAACTACCCATGATTGTGTTCATTTTATGTCTTTTTTGACATGAAGTAAGAGCTTCTTTTGCTAAGGGCCCTTGAGTGCAGAAAAAAAAAAAATACACTCTAAAGCCTTTTCTTTGCTTGCAATATGGATGGTGTTGTTTCAGTTACTTGCTCCTTGTTCTCCAGGGCCATGGTGGGGTCCAGGTGCTCTGCTCACTTCATTGTGCCCTTTCCTCCACAAAGCCCCCGTGGCAGTGCTGGAGTGTTTCCTCCAGGGACTGCATGTGCTGCAGTGAGAGCACAGGCTGGCATAACCTCCTTGTATGAATAAATGCAGACCCCCAGGAGCAGGACTTCTTGAGGCAGGAGGAAAGAGGGTGAGAGGGTTGCTTCCTTGTGTCATCCAGGTGGTGATTTATACCAAGTTCCTTTCTGGCTTAAACAGATGCAGAGAATTAGAAGACTTCGGCCATAGCATGTCATTCTCCTATAGCATTTTATTTTCCCAAGAAATAATTGATTTGATGCAAGGTTAGAGCCATTCATACCCAGGTTTGATCACCTTGGTCTAAGTAGTTAGAAGGAAGCATTTAAAAGGTCGTGCAATTACAGAAATAGCAAATTTGCAAAATCATCAAAGGTTTTACAAGATGCAGAAATTTCACTCAGCTTTGCTCATTTTGCCCAATGTAAATAATCAGTGTTAATGTTAACTTTTGGACCAGATACCATGTTTGGATCCACTGTTCTGGACTGGGACCATCTGTGTTTTCTGTTAGTAAAACACCTGGGTTTTGCTGCAAATTTTGTAAAAGCACTGTCTTCAACACCATGATGTGGGTCCTTGTTTCGTAGACCTACTTGGAACAAACTGTGTTTAGAATATTTAACAGGCCACAGATTTTATCCTGATGTTTGATGTCTTGTTTACAATAAATTCATGACTATCAAAGCACTTAATGAAAACATATTCAGATTTTCTGCTTTTATAATTTGTGACATTGTTTTCCATATGCTCGAGATGTACTGCATGTGCTCCCTTTCCTATGTGAGTGGCAATTCTACAGTGCACAGAGCTAATAAAAAGGTTATTGTTGACAGTTCAGTGACAATATAAGGTTCTTACAGCATTTAAACATGTAAAGATGTTTAATGTGGGTTTAATTAGCATTTTGGTGCTTAAATTGTAATAGGATTTTTACAAATGCATTCTGTTGTAAAGCAAGCTGGAATAATGAGCTTTAACTGTGGGTGCTTTGGATGTTTGAAGATTCATCAGTGCCGCTGTGCAGCTAGTGGCTAGTTAGAAGTACTGCTAAGAAATTTCTGTAGCAAAAAAACCCCAAAACAATCCATCAGCAAGAACAAAATGTACAATAATCCATTAGCAGTAACATATCTGGTAAATACATTCCTGCAATAGTACCAGAAGCAATGGACCAAGTTGGGTCTAAAGCTTAGATTGGCAAGATGGTGTGGGCTACATCCCCATAACTACACATAGCCAATCAAACCTGACATCAGGATTTTGTCATGTTAATATATCTAGCCATTAAAGAAAAAGAAAAGACCAGTGCTCCTGATTTGACCTTTTGTAGTTCTCCACATGATGTCAGCACTTTTAAACTGTTCAGGGCTAGCATCACCATTCTGCTACTGTATCATTGTTCATCCACCCAGCACATGTGTCTGGCACATGTGACAGCAGCACAGCCCTGCCTGCCCCAGCCCTGCGTCCCACTTGGGGGTCATCTTTAAGGGCAGCCGAGGCTCTGAAGCTGGGACACCCAGCTGGAGTGAGTTTCCTCCTGGCTTTTGTCCTAGTCTGCTGCTTCATCAATCAGGTTGTAATGCTGTGTTTTCTGGGCATCCACATACCTTTCTGCTTCAGACTGACAGTGTATTTCATGTAAGCCATATGAAGAGCTGTTACTCACTTTCTGTCAAGCTGGTTGTAAATTGAGAGACATGGTGGAATCCTGCATCCATCATTTTTCATCCTGGTGGAATCCAGGCCCATCATTTTTTCCAGCAAAATTTTTGTCTTTGTCATAAATCAAAGCATTCACATTCCATATTTAATCTGAAGATACATAAATAGGCATCATAAGTGGCATAGCAGATAAGTGTATCTTTGAAAAAAGACAGATGCTTTGAGAAGTAGATAAGGGACATACATAAGGACTCAGTAATTAGAAGCAAAGATCTCAGATATCTCAAAGTTAAATAACAAAATGTAAAGGAGCAAGCCAGGTATAAATCAGTGGATGGCGATTCAGAGAGTGGAAATTTTTCAAGAGGTATTTTTTTGCCAAAGCCTGACAACATGACATTAGGCAACTTCTTTGTGTAGCCTGGAAATGTGAAAAACCTCATTTAGAAATGGAAATCATAATTTTTTTTTTTTAAAGTGTGTACACAGAACATTTGAAGTTTTGAAATTTGTTTATTTTTTATCCAAAAAATATTTAACTGTATTCTTCTAGGATTCCTGAATAGTTTTTCTGAAGCTAGAACAATGATTTAATTTTTATGTTTTTTAAAACAAACAAGGTATTTATACACCTAAGTATGTGAAAATTCTAAAGATAGTGACCCCTCAGTTGTAGAATGTTTTATAATGCCCCAAAGAGGTGAGGAAATAGCTGGTATTAAAGTGATGGGATAATCTTACCCCATC
>JANIJG010009906.1:0-66689 GCA_024611175.1 Megaceryle torquata
TGTGAAAACAGGCTGCTGACTTCAGACAGTGCAGTTAGAGGAACTGAGCTGAAAAGTAAAATCACTGAACAGAATTAGTTCTGTTCTCACTCAGACCAGGAAAACTTGTTATAACCTATATTGAAGCTTTTTTTTTTTTCCTCTGACACTGCAGTTAAGAACTAGTTAGGTCTGAAAATAAATTGCTTTCTAAATCCAAAGTATCTCATTTACACAGTAAAGAAGTTTCATGTACTTATTAAAGATGGTCAGGAAGAGTGTTCTGCAACCTGTTATTCCTGATATTCTCATCAGGCTGTTACCTGAGTAGAATCTGGACCTATTATGGGATAATGGGATAATTCCTGCCAATATTAGTGTATTTTCTAGTCTCTTAGACTCAACGTCTGTTTTCTCCCTTATAGTTACGAGGCTCTTAAATGACTTATTCATGTGTTTCTGACAGAATGGAGGATGATGATTTTGAAAGCCATACTAACTTAAATCCTCTTAGCTTGCTAAATTAGTCCTCTTTATTAGACCATGCTAGTATTTCTTGTCATCATGCACATTATTCCACCTAAAGTGTTAGTAAGTGTAACGTATTTTCAAATATCAGAGCAGTTTGGTGCCTTAGAGGGATATCCACCTGATGTATTTCAGAGAGGAAAGCTGCCCCTTACAGTGCAGAGAACTATCATTCTTTTGTGGCTATCAGAATTCTGTGGGAGCAAGTGAAGATGTTACCAGCACCTCCTTGTCATTGCAGTTTCACGGGTGACTACCCCCAGATCTGGTTTTAACATAAGGGTTTTTGTAAGAATTTGCTAATCCATCTCAAGCAAAATGAGGTACTCTACCCAAACTGGCACAGTTGATTTGTCCTGAGCAGGTCAGAGGCCATTCTTAAAAAAATCTCTGTCAGTGGAGCTGTTGAATAATACCTTCTAGCTGAAGAGCAGCAGGGTGGGTGGTAATGTTTACTGTTACTACAGATATTTACTAAATGGAACTTGGTCCTCTAACTTACACGTAATCTTAACAGAAGATAAATCATTCAGGATTTCTATGTCTAACACTTAAAGTTGCATGACTTTTGAACCAGTTATGTAAGTATGGTTTTAACTGGATTAAACTATGCCTTTTTGTATCAAACTCTGTAGTTCAGAAACATAAATGGCAGACCCCCTGTTTCTAACCAAGAGAAGGGACGTATATTTGGAAATATTAAGGAAATATCTCTGTGGGGGCTTCTGACCAGCACCTAGTTGATGATTCATACAGTTTTTCATAATCTTTTGTTTAAGGTTTTTGTTTGTTTGTTTTGTTTTTATTTATTTAGTAAGACAGCTTATTAAGGTACCATTTCTGATGGATCCTGAAAGTTGATAATAGTCTTCCAGTTTCATTCGCTGCTCTTCCATGTCTGAAATATTGTAGTCTAATGCTTATTTTTCCTATAACTAAATCTGAAATTGGAGTGCTTTTCTGCTTCCTACTAGCTAAATAAAGCTACACATTGATTCTCCTGACAGTCATAGTTAATTCACAAGAGGTTAATTCCACATTCCATATGCACCTATGACATCTGGGGTCAGCCAGCCTTTCCTGCTCTGTGCTACTTGGGTGATCTGCCTTTTTGACTTGATGGTTACTTACCATTACTAACTATCCAACAATGGTTACTTAAAATACTGACAAGATTTGACAAGGTTCCTGTCTAAGGTAAGTGTATGTGAGACATCTGAAGTGGGGTATGTGCACTATGCTATTATTTGCTCCATAGTAATGAATTCTTTGAAATGTATTGTCTATGCATGTACTACCGTCAATACTCCTTGTCTACTACTCTTTGACCTCTAAAAAACAATTCAAGTGCATAAACAGAAATGTCTAGACCACTTTGGACACTCTAGATACTCGTTTTGGCCTTTTTCTACTTTTCAGAAAGACCCAGGTTTCTAGTAAATTGTGTGTTACATCTGTCAGCCCTTGCAGTTACCTTGGATACCCTACTGTGTCTAAAATAGCTATAGATGTCTGTGCTTAACTACCTGACACTCTTTTGTTTTCACAAAATCTGCTTTTAAGCATCCTGTGTGTGACATTACTTTTTGAAGTAACTACAGTTATTTGTAAAAAATAATAATCTTTTTGAGATTGTCAGTCTGCCTAGAAAATTAATATTCTTAGCTAGATTCTTTTGTATATAATTTTTTAGATTAATTGGGGTTTTTTGTAAGATCATTTATGAAAATGAATATAGAGTGTCTATTTTTTATTCATTTTCTCCACCCAGTATTTATAACAAAAAAGATGTAGTGAGTTGAAAGCTTGCTAAGAGAGTATGATTTTTAGTGATTAGTTTCAAAACAGTTGCATGTAAGTAATTCTATAATATTTCAGTAAATGTTCCACATAAAGTTGAAAACCTTTGCTGTTCTGGATGTAATCTTCCATTACAGCATATATCTATAGCTAGAACTGGACAGTCATTCTAGAGCCAGAGGGATTTTAATATTTATACTCTCTCTGTCCTTACAGCTTTGTTTCTACTACCTAATAAGAAATCTTGCATAAAAATAAATGAGGCCATTTGGGGTAGGAGGCCTTTATTTCACATTATTTCTGATGAAAGCACTGATTCCATTCTTGCTGGCTTTGAAACATAGTTATAAGATGAAACAGAGCATAGACGAGATTGTATGTGGAATGAGGAAAGGCCAACTAATTTGTATCACATCTTAAATACCTTAAAAATACTACTCGGATCAGAAATATATTCTTTAACAAGGTTAGGAAAGACAGAAATGTATGGTCAGCGCAAGTGCCAGAACATATATTTTGTATACTTTCTGCTTTTGTCTCATGCTTGGAGAAACAGAATTGTTACTTGGGCAAATCCTTCCTTCCAAAAATGTTTGTTGATTAACATCTCCATTTAGGAACATCATTCTAAAAATCATCCATTATTTTTCCAGTCTCTTTTGCCTTGACAATTAGTAAGTTTTGTTCCCAGATCGTGGAGGACTTTGTCATTCCTTCTTTGCATTTAATGTGTGAAATTATCAGGAGTGGAACAATTAACAAGGTTTCATAAGAGTCTTCAACAAAAGGATACGGTTTCAAGAGCTCATCTGTCACATTCATATTGCTTTGCACTGATTTTGGTTATTAAGTGACACCAGATTTTCCTCGTCTATTACTCTTTCCTGTTGTACTACTTTGGCAAATTAACATGTACTTTCTGAGCACAGCCACAGCCCACTCAACTGCTAGCTTTCTCCTGCAAGTAGAGACTACTACAGAATTTCTCAATGCAATTATATGTGATCTTTCTGCAAAATTACATTTTGCATCAATTTCCATTAATTTCTCAGAATTTCTTATGAAAGATTGCTTGAGTGTTACAAGGAAATACTGGCTGTTGTTTCTCTTTTAGTTGTGTGGTAGAGTTAAAATATTCTAGTGTAATTTTAGCTTGAACACAGGTGTTGAATTGGTCCAGTGCTTCACCTGGGGGGATGTTGATTATTTTATCTGCCTGAAATTTTTAGTCCATAAACATGTTAACATGTTCATTTTATGAAGCATTCTTATTTTGTTGAGCAGGTACAAGAGAGATTCTTGTGCTGTAAAACGTGATGGTTCATGAGAGGCTGTCTGTCATTAAGACGTCTAGAAACCATGCCTTATATAGTCACATAGAAAGATATTCTCATGGAAACAGCATTATGAAGGTGGCAGCTGCAGCTCTATATTTTTGTCTGGGTTGAATTTTGCAGATAAAGATTAACCCTTTATGTGATGTATGTGAAAATGACATTTATGTCCCCCTCAAATATGGAATATACTCTACACATATCAAAACATATTTCTGAAAATGTACAGGAAAGTCAATACGTCTCTGTAGGAGCTAAAATTAACTTTATTTACATCAGATTACACTGCCAAAATTTTGGGCAAGAGCTGTATTCAGGTATTATAATGTGGTTAGCAGTAATTACCAACCAATATACTTCCTCATTTAAAGTTTTGTTTTCATTAGAGGCTGGCAAGCAGTGTTTGGAAAACTGCATACAGAAATATCTTTCCCCCGAAATCTTTATCATCTTTTGCAGTTCCTGATGGGTCATTTTTGAAACATATCAGTATAATACAGACAGTGAAACTACCAAGAAAGTAGCAACAGTGAGGCAGTAAAATCCTTTGGTACATAGTCAAGTGCAGAATGTGATGTTAAGGGATTGAATTGGCAGCTATGAAGCCAATAAGAGCAAACATAGAATATGCAGAGAATTTTACTGTGATTTCTGAGGGACTGTATGGCTTTGAGAAGCTGGCAACATTGGAACCTGGGCATAGAGCCTGGAGACCACCGACACCAACCTTGTAGACCACCTTTTGGTGGTTTCTTTAGATTTAGGAGGAAGCAGAAGGAGAAACAGCAAACTGGCTGGACACTGCTGATCCTTTTCTGTGTTGTTGGTGGTGGCAGTAGAAGCCCACATTCTTCATTAGTTGCTTAGTAATCGTGTTGTTATATCTCCCACACAGGTCCATGGTACCTTGCTATAACACTTACTAGAATGAGAAAACATTGCACTGCCTCATCAAAGATATCTGCAGCCAACATACTGCCATCAAAGAGCTGGACCTTAGTCAGAGCACCATGTTGCTTGATGTGTGAAATAATGCCTTCCTGAATATTGCTACTTCACCTTTTAAATGCTATGCATTTTCTGTCTTCCACCTTTTCTTTCTTCTATGAGAGGGTACTCTCCAAATATTACTTAGCTATGACTGTTAGTTTTCTCAATCAACTGAGTGATGAGTGTGTGGAAAAGGGAGCTAAGAATACATTTTTGGGCAGTTATTACACGTGTGCAGATTATGCTGCTAAAAACAGGATAAAACAGAATCGGATGAAAACAGAACTTGAATAGGTTAATTGTGCAGGTGTCACAATACAGTTGTTACCATAGCTATAGAACAAATTTCTTGTGGATTTTTATTTTACATAAGAAACTTGTGCCATGGCAACAGCAACACCTCTTAAATATGTAACTGTCATTATAATTTATCTATTACGGCTCTTAACTATTATTAACAGCTCTTTTTCTCCTGATTGTACTTCAGTTTTGAACATGGAATCTCTGAGGTACAAATGTGAATAGGTTGATTTCCAACTTTACATGAATGAAAAATTCAGAGTATTTAGTATGCTCATGATTTTCTTAATGTGCTCTGCAGTCTTAGAGTCAGATTCAGAAAATAGATATGTGAGTTTGATGAAGCATCTCTAAATTGTAGCTCTCAAATATTAAAAATGAGAAATTGTATTCCACAGTGTTCTATATATGTACCCAAGTAACTGTGCTGGGGAGCACCAGTGTGTAGATAAATAGCTGATTATTCAATCTGCTGCCTAAATGCTTGTTTGGCTGTATATAAACTGGCAATAATAGAACTGTGTATCTGTGGCTTTGAGATTATGGCAGAACCTAATTTATTTGTAGTTCCAAATGTAAATGATTTCCATGCAATACAGATACAGCAATATCACAGTGATTTTCATCAGTAACCAGCTCAGATGGGTAACCTGTATGTGCACTTGTAATAACACTAAAGATCTGTACAATTATATTTGCTTATGTTTTGGTTTTGGCTATAGTATTTCCAAGTAAAAAGATAAGGTGGTAAGCAGTATCTGGTGAGGAAGAAAGATCTCTTTCTGTTGGTGGTTTGTTTTTTTTTTTTTAATTACAACAATAATTTATCATAGGTAGAAAACTTCTCTGTGTTGGGACTCTGTCCAAGAGCTTGAATTTCTTCACCTATGTCTCTCCCTCATATCCCCACACTTTTCTTAAAGTCCGTTCTCAGAAGACTACTCAAAAGCCCCTGATAAAGCAAAACTGGTATCATTATCTTACTGTTCACTGAGTATAGACTTAAGCAATGTAATTGCATATCATATTGTTTCTTAATGCCAGCTAAGCTGGTTTGAAAAAGTAAAAAAAAACCGATCTAATGAAAAGATTCAAAAGTATATGATAAAGTTACAAAATAGAATGGAATAGGAATGAGAAGTGTATTTCTTGGATATATCAGTAGATTTAAGATTAATTCTGACATCACAGGACATTGATTGTCAGTACAGACAACTTAATGAATGGATTTTTTAAAAATGCACTTCAGTATTCAAAAAACCCAATAATAATTTTGATATGTTTAAAAACAGACATAAAATAATACATAATTATCACATTTTGTGCATCACTACTAAGCCTCAGAAGAGATTTTGATTTCAGCGCCAGTTGTGTTAAAATTTATGGCAGAAATATGCAACAGTACAAGGACCCCAATCTCAGATATGGGTAATTACTAAAAACTAAGTAAGGATTTATTTTCTTTAAGTAGAGTTGCTTATTTTAGCAAGGATACATAAAAAGTGTTATATTATCCTGTTTTGAGTTTAATGTTTTTCATACTTTAAGCTCTTGAGACTGAGATCTTGGACATTCATATGAGCAATGAAGACGTGTAGTTGCCATTTTAGATACAGTACCATTTGAAGAGGTCATTTTGTATCTCATATTTCAGGTCTTAGGTCATCAAATACTGACTTGGAATAAGAAAGCAAAGTGTACTTTGGCAAATTATTTAATTACAATCTATTGCATGGTTTATTTTCTTCCTTCTATGATTTTTTTAGAATAATACCGTGACTGATAAGCTACTATAGTATTTAGAGCGATGGTATAGTCCATCTCTATACTCTCATTATTCCCTGAACATAAATTTATTGAGCATTAACTACATTAGAAAACTAAAATAATACAAATCTGTATTAGAAGAGCATTAGACTTAACAGGTATCAAGTAAAAAGTTTTAGAATTATAATTGGATCATTAAAATGTTTGTTGGAAGGTTCATCCAGAGGTCATCTACTCCATCCTCCTGTTTGGAGCATCCTCAGATCAGATGTGACTTTTCCTAACCAGGTCTTGAAAATCTCCAAGGATGGAGATGCCACCTCTCTGGATAACTTGCTCTAGGGTGTTAGTGCAGCAATGCTGCTTCCCTCTTAACCTTTATCACGATCACATACTTTTTTTTTTTTTTTTCCCATGACAACTCCAGTCTTTTTCTTTGCCCAATATAGACGTTGTTTGAATTGCTCAAAAATCATGAGGTGAAGAAGGCATAGCTATGAGAACTTTGCTTCCTTTTTTTCATATAATTAACAAAGCTCTTAGTTAAAGCAAAAGGTGTCAAAGAAAAGAACTGACATATGAGGCAGCTGAAAACAGCACAGACAACGCTCTGTCTCTGACAGATCTTTTGTTATGCTAATTAAGACAGACCAAACCTTTTTCAAGTAGTCATTAACAGTGTTCTTTGTTTTTTTGAATGCTAAATTTGAGAAATGAGATGCCTGAATTATAGAACTACTGAAGTCAGTTGCTACTGTGCTTTGAAAATATTCACCGTTATACAATGTTAAGTACTCCAAACAAAACATATCTTAAAGAATTCAATTTTGATGTCCAAAATTTGTGGGCATTTTCAGCATTATCTCCTTGTGCCTTATTTATCAGATTAGGACATTATCACATTACAGCCTCATCCTGTAAAGATACAAGAGTTCTTAATTGTGAACCCATTAGGTAATGGGTATCATAAAATACCTGAGGAACTGATGAATAACTTGATATTCAAAGAAGGATTAGAATGATGTGCAGTAAGTTGGTGATAGGATCACTCTTTTTCAACAAGAAGAATATAAATTGTTGAAGAGCTTCTTCACTAAGCAAACTTCATTCTGAACATTAAATGAAACAGGCAGAGTTTTTTCTTAAAAAATAGTAGGTGATCATATAAAAAAGTGAAATGCAGTGCTGCTAGCACATAAGAGTAAAGGATGCACAGGCAACCTTTGTTTTCATGTTTCTTGGCTTCCTTAAAGTGTGTATGAGGGTATTCTAAAAATTAAGTCTATACCTATAGTAGAATATACTTACTTATGTATATTACATACTGAAATGAAAAATCAAGGTGAAAAGGTTGATACAATACACTTAGAGTCTTTGAATACATTGCAATGTGCTGCCACTTCAACTAACAAAATAACCAAAAGTTATGTTTTGATACGCTGTCACTGCACAATTGCTAGGAAGTGAGACACACACATATACACACACTTTTACTACATATATTTACTGACCACAGAGGGAGTTCTCAGAAACAACATCTTTTGTTTACATTAGTAAACTGAAGAAAATCAGGACATGAGATAACATTGGTGCTTGACAGTCTGTACTGTTAAATCTTTACTGGTTTCAATAAGGCTTGATTTACTTTCTTTTGGTTTTTTTTTTTTTTTTTTTTTTTTTTTTTTGTTTTTTTTTTTTTTTTTTTTTTTTTTTCATTTTGTTTTTTTTTTTTTTTTTTTTTTTTTTTTTGGTTTTTTTGTTTTTTTTTTTGTTTTAAACAATGATTACTGTTACTTTGCATCTATTCTCAAAAGTTCCCAGAACTAAAAACAACACTCAGATCTATTCCTTGGAGACTGTCAGTAAAAAGGCATCATAGTCTAATTTACTATTTTTATAATGACTGTAAAAAGAAAGATTGCTAAGAATACTCCTGACAATACTGGTTCTTTATGTGTTTTACTACCTACAAACTAACAAGCTAATGTATTAAACTAAAGAGTATAATTTTTACACATTTCAACTCAATAACAAACTAAAAGAGACAACATCACATTGATGGACTAGCAATGACCTATTTTATTTTAGAAATTTGTTTTTTTTCCTTGAAGTTATGTGTTGCACTAAGTGAGTTTGGCAGTTTTTCAACCAGTCAGGGTAAAATAGTTAAGTTTAAGGAGAGAATTGTTTCTTAAGAGACTAATAAATCAATTCATGGCATGTTTCTTTTGTTTCTGTTCATAAGACCCAAGCAGCATACAAAAGTCATTTTTGCAGACTAAGGGGTTTGTTATTTTGTTATTTTTATGTATTTTTTTTTACAAGGTACTCTCTCATTTCAGAGCATCTTTGCCCGGGAGAAACCTCCACTGAAAGTGAGCTTCCTCAAGGACACCCTGCTGAACAGTTTGCAGGTTTACTTCATGGATCATCACCTGCATGTGACCCACCTGATAATCCACTCCAGCTGTACAGCAAAGCAAACCAGTGCAGTGGTCCGCTCGAAAAAAGCATTTTGAGCAAGAACACGGTGCAGCAGATACACCTACGGAAAGAAAGTAACACTGATCCTCCTGTTAAGAAAAAAAAACCACCACTTGTAAACAGAACCATATTTCACACTAAAACTAAACCAGTAGAAAATCTTACATTGGTTGGCACGTCAACAAGGATAAGTGAACAGTGGGCTATTACCACTGGGGGATTTGTGGAGCGAGCATGCACACTTGGGAGAATACGATCATTACCAAAGACTTTGGTAGAAATGCATATGTGCAAAAATGTTTCAAAATCTGATTCTAATCTTATCACCCATCCACCAAGTGACAAAAAAGCAAGAAGCAACTGGAGTGAACCCACACCAAACCAACAGTGCTCCAAAGGGAATTCAGAGAGGACACCTTCCTTCACATCAGAATGGGAAGAAGTAAGTTTTTTGTTCATTTTTAAGTTCAAGAAAGTATATGATAATGTGAAAATTCTGCTATTGTTTTCACTTTCAGAAATGAAATAGAAAATAAATCTTCCACACTGCAAATCCTCAGAGAGTGTCATAGTGTAATACACAGTAGTTTGACAGCTGGCACAAAATGCAGTGCATTTCTCTTCAAAATGCTGCACACTGAATGTTTCCATAGAAAATTAAGTCAACCAGAAGCAATTCTACAATTTATTGTAACATTCAAATTATTTTCTACTAAAACCCTGACCATTGACACTAATAAAACTGGTAAATTCCTTTGTAGCTATAGCTATTATTTACATATTTCCTAATTATTTCCCACCATGGCAATGCCCACCATAAAGAGGCAAGAGAAAACGGCAGGAATGGAGAGTCTAAGATTTTTAGGTTGATTATGCATTCTACAAACCTTCCCTATAGAACATATCTTTTAACTAGTATGCAGCCTGTGTATGGAATGCTTGGCATATACCTTACTTGTGTGAAATGGGAACACACTTATAGATACAATGAATTTGGGACAATTCAAAGAAATCATTGAATCATAGCATGGTTTGGGTTGGAAGGAACCTTTAAAGTCATGTAGTTCAACCCCCCTGCAGTAAGCAGCAACATTTTTAACTTGATCGGGTTGCTTAGAGACCCATCAAGCCTGATCTTGTCTCCAGGCATGGAGCCTCCACCACTTCCCTGGGCAACCTGTTCCAGTATTCCACCACCCTCACAGTAAAGAGCTTCTTCCTAAAATCCAATCTAAATCTACCCTTCTCTAGTTTAAAACCACTGCCCCTCATCCTATCACTACATGCCCTTGTAAACAGTCCCTGTCCAGATTTCTTGTAAGCCCCCTTCAGGTACTGGAAGGCTGCTATTAAGGTCTCCCCAGAATTTGTCCACACTGAGTTTGTAGTTCATATACTTGCTCATACAAGTGACTTTATTGTAGTTTTAGAACTGCACTTAAAATAATGTTTAGACATCTTTGTTGATATTTTTCCCTGTGCTAAATTTCAAGAATATAAGTTACTCTTCATAGACACAACAATTCCCATCTTACTGAGGTAAAATAAGAGTGGGAAATGTTTAGACCTTTACTGCTATTACAGAAAAGTAAGCATTTCTCTTTAAAATAACCGCTCTGGGGAAATGTATATATGTCTAGAGTGCTTTATATTTCAGAAAGAAGACAGGGCTTGTTTGTGTGATTGGTTATTTTTCTAGAAAATATTTTCCAGCTCATCTAAATGTGTGATTTGATAGGGTATCTGAAGGTAGCTTTTGTTATAAAGAAGGTACTTTCTCAGGGGAAAGATACTTAGGATCAGGTTTTGAACTTAACAACTTGAATACATTGTTATTCTGATATGAGTCAGGTCCAAATTTGCCTTTCTAGGGGTAGGTACATCAAGGTTTGATTGTTCTTAAAATTAAGAAAGATGCAGTTTATAAAAAAAAAAAAAAAAAGAATTCTAAATCTGGAGATTCTTAATTCTCAGATTTTCTTCTATCATCAGTGACTAATACATAGCTTTTAAAAAGGAGACAGTTTTCCTAATAGTCCTAATATTAAGCTCATTAAAACTTGTTTCTCTGTGTCAGCCTTCCTAGACAAAACCATTTTTTGTTTTGTCCTGTTCTTATAGAAAACAAAATAGTTTTGACATAGTAAGTTCAATGTAGTTTAGAAATGTGCAAGTGAGTTTAGAGATCAGTGTAGTGCTGTTTCACAAACAGTATCGCTCAGTGGTATGTGGGGACAGAGCTCTCTGTTTCATACCTATTCAGTGGTCTTGGGACAGATGGAAAAAAGGGAGCTAGGAAATTCTCTGGAAACCATAATTAAAAAAATTTGTTTTGTACTTCATAACACCAAACACCAGTATTCTTATGCACTAATATTACTGCTTAAATAGACCTGTAGTGGTTATACCTAGATGACAAGACCTGTGAGTATGAAAAGAACTGTACTGTAGAAAAATACTAGTCTCAAGGTTTTGCTAGCGTACAATTGTTGCAAAATAAAAATCAAAGTGGAGAAATTGTCTGTTTGATTTTTGCATTTGGTGAACTTGATTGGGTTTTTTCCTATTGCCATAAATTTATGCATGAAAAACTAAATATAATTACAAATATTAGAACCATCAGTCATTTTCACTGTTCTCTCTTTTGTAGATTGATAAAATAATGAGTTCAATAGATGCTGGAATTAATACTGGACTGGGGGAGATGAATGATCACACTACAAGTAAGGAAAAACAAATATCATTTAATTTCACTTAACTTTGACTTAACTGTATATAGAGAAACTGTGGATAAGGTATTGCGAAGATATTCCACTGTGTTGGAATCATTTGTAGGTGTTTGAATAACCATGAATAGAATCGATGTTGATTACTGTTAGAGATGCATCAGGCCCAGTATCCTGGAGCTATTACTTTGAATAGCTTATTGGAGTCATTAATGTTCTGAAATCTTACCAGAAAAAATATTCCATCAATGTCTTAGTACTGAAGCCTTTCCAGTAGGGGGATATCGTCAGATCTTTTTCAGCTAAGTTTTTGTTTGGAATGATGGGTCCCGGAGTACATCCAAAGCTGCTGACACTTTATAAAGCTTTATATTGTCTAATGCTGCTTCAAGCAAATATTTCTCACAGGGTTGAAAATGTTCCTGACAGCCAGTGACTGATGTTAGCAATGACAGGAAAATTTGTAAACCTTCCCTACCATGGTGAATTCTGTCATGACTATCCTGTTGTTGCGTCAGCATAAACCTGTACAAGTGTGCTGATAAGAAGTTTGAAAATATCTTACTGTCTTCTTCTGAACACATGGAAGGAAAACTGAGTTGTATGTCTGAATAATTTGGTCTCAAGGCAAAACTATGTTAACTCACCTGGACTGATAAATCCCTGCTAGCAATTGCATGCAATTTTGGGTTTATGTATTGGTAAGGAGACTATGTACCTTATCACTTAAAATTTAAAACAATTATAATATCAAATGTATTAAATGCATTATATGAAACATACCTGAAGTATATTCTTACTTTTTTATTAGCAAAGTAATAGGGTTATATAGCAGAAGATAAGGAGTCTATTTCTCACCATTAGCAGACTGGAATAACCATTCAAGTGGAGCCTTATAACAGTGATATTTATATACTTAACAATAGATTTTACTTGACTTAGGATTTTTGCTTCTCTTGATTACCACCTATTATCTACTTCAAGGCAATACACAGTTTTTTCTTACTGATAATACAATCTAAACCAACTCTTTATAGGTCTTTGGTCCCAGTGAAGTGGTTGCTTTGAAGTTTTCTCTGGCAAATCAGCTTTTTTGTGTGTGTGCTGCTTTTACTTAAGCTGCTATAGTTTATTGGCAAGAGCCGCAAGAGCCTCAGTGTTCCTCAGAGGTGCCTCCCATAGCCCCTGTCAAGTTACTTACAGATGCTAGCATTGTCTGCATCTCTATGTGTTTTACTTGGGGTTTTCTGTGCCTAAGTGTTGTAGTACTTGAGGACCTACATTCCATCACAGAACTTCTTGTTCACCTTCTATCTTCTCCTTCCTGTCTCTCTGCTAAGCATAATACAGCCAAATATAAAGATGGGTCCTATACTTCGGAATAAAATTTAAGCAGTATGGTACCAGGTGATATAATTTTGAAATAGTTCATTGGTTTAATATATGTGGTGATTGTTTTTCTTAAATATGGATGTAAAAGGATTATCCAGTAGAGATTAAAAATCATGTATTTAATGTTCAAAGTGTACAAGTAAAAGAGATTTCTCTTAATGTTGAATTGTAAGCATCTAGATTATTGAGTACTATATTCAGGAAGCTTAAATTTTTTCTCTGATATCTTTTTAGCAAACATTATAATTTACAGTAATACCGAAGAACAAATTAACTTGATATAAAATCCTTTATTTTAGTATTTACTTAGTTCTGTACTTCTTATTATACCTTGTATTTTATTTTATTTATTTACTGTTAGTAAAAACAAAATGTTATTAAATTCAAGCACAAATATTCTTAATCTACCAGGCATGAAGAAATTTTTATACTACATAGTAGTATCTCCTTCTCAATGAAAAATATTTGAGGAAATATGTCATACACTGATAATTCAATAGCTTTATTTAAAATTAGACAATGATGACATCTTGTGATGAAATCCTTAAATGGCTTTACAGGATCTTTGGCCTATATTTTCCTTCTGATGAAATCTGGAAAGACTTCTTTTAGATCACCAGGGGAATCTCTTATGAAGCAATTAGAGGACTTCATCCACAGCATGCATTCAGGAACAAAAAACCTAAAGCAGAGCTTTCAGCTTGGTAACAGTACAGGTTCTGCAGGAGTAAACTTGAAACTGCAGAAGATGGAAGATGGCTGCCCATGTCCTCTGAGGGCATGTTGCATTCAGCATCTGAATAGTTTATCACTGAAATCAAAAGTAGGAGTGCTGACCAGGAGCAAGTAATAGCTAATCTCAGTGATAACAGACAAAATAACCCTACAATCCCAAGGAGTACAAAACCACTATTATCAAGAGAAAATACAGGATGGTGCTCGCTAGTGACCTTTTAATCAAGGTGATGTGGAGTCATCTGCACCACCTGGCACTTACGTTATGGCTGGTGTGTTTCTTCACAGGAGTCCAAATTTGCCAAATTGCAAAGGATTCTACTGATCACTGTCATGTGATAAAGAATGATAATGGTACTGCCAAGAATGATCCAAAGCAAAGCAAAAGTGCTTCTAGGGTTCTGTGGCAATGGATAAAGAGGTGGAATGTTTAAGAGATGTTATTGTCTCTCCTCTCATGTCTAAGTCAAGCACCAGTCAGATACACCCTAAATATAACTACATGGCTTCTATTCTGAGAGAACTTTAATTTACAAACCATGTGGCTTGGACAAGAATTTTCACCTTAAATAATGCAAATTGAACATAGGTCTAAACCCTGAGAAAGACAGGATTTTTTAATATATATAATATAATTATATTAGTACATTACATGGAGAAGAACAGAGAAATCTTTGGCAAATAAGAGAGGTACTGCAGAAAGGAAAAGCTGCTCATAGTAAATGCAGAGAAGACAAAATCGTACAATGACTTTTTATCACGTGTTTACTGAAAATCATCAGTGAGCATATGAAATTCACAGCTAATCCAAGGGCTAGAAAATCAATAGTAGATAAGGAAAGAACAAGTTATATAGGTTAGGTATCTTAAAATGGATTTAATGAACTTTATTTTGTGTTACCTAACTGAAAAGTTTAGACCTGTTAGTGGGTTTCTTTGAGAATTTTTGGAGAACATAGGAGGTACCAGTGCACTAAAAGAGAATGATCTCAAACTTATCTTTAAAAGAGAAAAGGATGGAGAATGGGGAACTATTGTCAGTTCATAGAAAAGTCACTGAACAGATAAACTACTTTAAAGTAACTAAAAAATAGTAAAGAAATAAGTAAGAGACAACATGGATTTGCTAGGAGCAAACCTATCAAAGCAGTCTAATTTCCTGCTAGGAGCAGATACCAGATATTGGAGGTGAGGAAGGAACAGTAGATGCTCAGTATTTGGACTTCAGTTAAGGTTTAGACATTTTCTCATGTGTTTTTCTTGTAAGCAAAAGGATACATGGGCTTGACGAAAATAATGGTAAGTCAGACAGATGAATCTTTTTGTCTAAATTCAGACCTTTGCAGTGTAGACTGCATAGAGTACATCAAAGACACTAATACTGAGTTAGATAAGCAGACACTTCTTTGGTATAGTTCATCATATCTAAATGTCTGAAGCATGGTACATTGCACTAAACTATCTATAAGGAGAGTCTAGAGGATCTCCTAACATGTAGCTGTCTAAAACTAGCTGAAATGCATCTCGCCCTCTTCTCCACAAGGTGAAATTATAAAGGCAATGTAGTGAAGCATCCAAATAGATTATGACCACTGTTACCTTAAGCAGCAACTGAAAGACTTCGGGATACTTGCCAAAATAAAAAAAAAAAAAAAAGATTGGGTTATAACTGACCTTGGCTTGAGTGAGTTGAATGAATTAGGTTACTGATTAAAGTTACTTTGAGTCTATTCTGTAATGATTCTGTGACTACTGTTATAACATGATTTAGATGGAATCTGTCTACAAGATAAAGTAAAAAAACCCACTTCTATTTCATATTTTCTTTCACTAATTATAAATAGATTATTTTACAGTTAAAAAGTCTCTCAAGGCACACATTTCTGTGTTAACGGGAGCCCAGCAGCTGTTCAGAGGTGTGTGATTCAGGGTTTACTTACATTTACAAGACACTTGAAAGGGAATAATCAAGAAATAATCTGCTTTGGAGGACATTTTTTTTTTTTAACATGGTTAATGGATATCATATCATCATCTTGATTAAAGCAAGAATTCTTTCAAGTCAGAGCAATTAAAATAATAACAATGAAAAAATAATCTACAGTCAGTTTAGGACTGTGCGGGGCGTTTGAGAGAACCACTTCTGTCAAAAATGTTCTAGCACATGGAGGGTGATTTACAAGTTTACTATTCTACTAATCATGAATCCTTTTTTGGATGCTATTCGTAAATGCATTCTCCAGTTGCTGTGTGCATACAAAAGCACTGTAGTCAGGATTTCCTTGGTCAGCTGAGTATGTACCTATCCTTGAGTGCCCTCATTTTTCCACCTAGAGGCATGCAGGGTACAATTTACTGAATTATCTTCAGTTTCTTGATCTACAGTTTTGGCTTGGAATGTAGTATACTGGATACCCTTTTTATAGCGGAAATAAGCAAATTACTTGCTACACTTAGTAATTTTTTTATTTTTTGCAGAGTTTATTTGTTGCCCTTTTGTGAGAACAGTGTCTTTCCCTGTGCTTGGAGATCATCCTACCATCATGTTCAGCACCTTTGTCTAAATACGAATATCAAGGCTCCAAACTGCTCACCGAGTGGGTGCCTTTCAAAGGTTAATTCTGCTTGTTACTGGAAGAGAGGTTTATGCACCAGAATTATACAATAAAAAAATAGCTTTCAAGGGAGTTAACAAATCTTCTAAAATATTTACTTTAGCAGTAGGTATTATCATCTCTACAACTTCAGAGGGTCCCATGAGTTGGCTCTTCTAGATCTACTTTGAAAACAGAACAACTCTGGAGCACTGACAGCTATGCCTGAGTTGACTCCCCATGAGCCATATCTCATTTGAAAGTAACAGAGCTGCAGTGGGCTGGGCTGTGTTCAGAATAAACCTTATAAGTACAGTTTACATCAGGATTTTTCCACAAGCAAGACTTTATTGCTTCTGAATGTGCTCACTACATATACATGTTTCTATGTCATGTAGTACATATTTAATCTCAGGGATTGACAGTAGGTCATTGAATACTGTATTAGAGTGCCTATTGTAGTGCACTTTGTCTAATCTTTCTTACAGGGCTGAAAGTTGTAGGTAGTCATCATACAGGAGTTATTTTTATTTATTTTGTCTTCTGTATTGATATGACCAAGGCTATTCTTATCAAAGACTGTTCCTTTGTAGTGTGGGGAATCTGACAAGAAATTTTACTCTTAGGATTTGTGAGGGGATGTGATTTTGAGTACAACAGTTGGGAAAGTAAAGCAGACATGACTTCAGCAGACTAGGAAAAGAGGAAATCAGGTGGGACCACAGCTAAAAAATCAGAATAGAGAAGCAAGAGTTCATCTTGTGTCCTGTACAGCCATAACATGGAATGGAAATTGCAGAGACCTTTGACTGCCAGAAGCTACAAACTTAGTTTCCTCTCTTTCTTCCATCTGCTCCACTGCCACTGCTCAGACATAAAGCCTTTATCTTCCCTAGTAGATAGGGTTCTGCCTAGAAAAGCTAAAATTTCACTCAGAAGTAGTCAAACTTTCTTTTAGCAAATGAAGCCTTGTTAGGCTGGCCCTTTTCTGTTTGCTGCCATATGGTTGCAGTTTTGTCAAAGTGGTCTTCCTCCAAAGCTGTTAATATCCTACCTCCTCCAAGGGCAGAAAACAGATAAAATATAAGTACTTAATTAAGGCAGAATTTTAATTAGATCTGTGTAGGCATAAGGCAGTTTTCACGGTGGTAAGTTATATACTTGAGAGGATATACTTTAATTGTAATTTAGTGGCAGTTTTGCAGTGGTTGCTTCCCATTTTTAAATCTCCATGTGGTTAAACTAAGCACTTTGATAAAGTGGATTTAATTCATAGACTTTAATCAAATGAGCCATGCACCCTCTCACAATGTGAGAGACCTCTTAAGCTAACAGTTTTAAACCGACAACTCTATTTTTTCAATAGCCAACCACAACAACCAGACTGTAAGAGAGGATAGCATCACTTCCCTTCCAACTCCCACTTTCCCATTGAAGCTGATATGCTGTGCAAAAAAAAAAAACCCTGAAATACCTGTAGCATCATAAAGAGGATAAAAAAGAAAAGGCAGAGGGAACCTGACTGTGTAGGTGATAGAAGAGGAGCACAATGAGAGGTGACAGCTCCAACTGCTGGTCTATGCTCCCAGTGCTGTTTGATGCTTCCTCACTAGGAAATTACATGCACATGGAAATTTTTAGAATGCAAGTCTATGAACACTTTACCATCAATTATAGGACTGCACTGTAGGGAACAGAGACACACATTTGGGTTTTACTCTGCACTCCCTTGTGTTTTATTAGCAACTGCAAAATGAAGGTGGAATTTTAAGTCTCAATGGCAGAGCTGCCACAGGTACAATCAATATGAAATTATATGGAAGGCAAAGGTGATTCTAGTTTCAGGCAAGACAGGTTACAATCACTTATGTTCTCTTAAGAATGTCAATCACACTTAATACCCAAAAGCTCCAGGGTGTATATGTGTGTCTCTGAGTTGCCTGTCCATGGTCAGTTGTGGATGGTATGGATGGGTGGCTGTTGCATTCTCATTACTTCTGTTAGGTTCCATTTAATTAACAACAGCAAAGTGTTTTTCAGATAGATCATTAGGAGTCAACAGTTGCTATAGTGTGGTCATTTTGGTCCAAAATTTTTTTACTTCAATGGTGCTCATGGGTTTTGCTTCCTTATCTCGGATATTTTAGGGCTAGAGTCTGTCTTCCTTTTGGAATAACAAGAAGATGAGTATCCCATGCAATGTGCTGTAATGTTGTTGCTGTCCTCCTATGTGATGTAGGGTTTTCTGCTGATAAATTATCTGTGCTGATGTTTTATCAGAGCACACTCGTTCTTGTCTTGCCATACATTCCTTAGTGTTTTACCAGTCAGCTGTGTCCTTGGTTATCAAAACAGAGACCATCTTTTATGCTTTGTAGTACCATTTCTTCTGGTGCTTTGCATTTCTACTCACATTATTCACAGCAATCTTCATATTTCTTTTACAAATCTCAGCATTTTGAAGTATTTGAATAACAATTTAATTGTATGTAATCAACTAGGTTATAAAATACTTCAGGACAGAAACCATATTGTTGTAAAATATATGGAAGAAATATTTGGGGCATTTATTTACTGAGAGCATGATAGTCATAATACATTGCATGCCACTGAACTTACCAAAGATCATATAAATTCTACAGAAGAAATCACAAATAATAGGATTAATGTTTTGTTGACTTCTACAATTTAAAAGCCTAAACAAGGGATAAAGATGCATCTGTTTTAATGATCCATTGAATCCCAAAACAAACCTTACAGAAGACTGGGTAAACTTCAGGATAATTGTAGAGCTTTTAGCTATGTTTTATAATAAACACAATGGGAGTTGGATGTAAAAAAGCTGCAAGCATTTATTTTCTGTAATTCATGTGTTCCTATTATGTTGGGAATTTTACCCCTCAGTGTCATAAATATACAGCTATATGATCTTCATACACTAACTAATCGGAGCTGTTTTGTTTGAAACAGCCTACTACAAATGAAGACACAGGCTAAGCTGAAAATACAGTAAAAATGTAAGTCATCTGATCATATTTACCCATGTAGTATCTAACGCTGATGCATTTTCATTTTACACTTCCACTCTCTGCCTATCATATACCCTTCATCTCTGTCCATGCTTTTTGTGTTCAATATTAGGCTTCTTTTTCCAAAACTTTGCAGAGCAATTCAATCATTATATTCATAGACTTGAATAAACGATTTCTGGCATGTGTCTTCTGGAAGGAATAAAGATGATTGACAGCAAACAGAGAAACTTAAGAAAATGGAACTGAAATATCACACACATTGACATTCACCAGTGAGTAAATTTATAGCCTAATGTTTGTGAATTTTGTAGTCTACTTGTGACCATCAGATCTTATTCTAAATGTAGATACCCTGCAATAGGGCTTCTTGGGCAAAGGAATCTTCTACAAACTCTCTTTTAACTGGAGGATTAACATGTAATTTTGACTATCTACTGAGACTTTTAAGAGGTGTTTCCTCACATCAGATGTAATGTTTTAGTGAAATAGCATAGAAGATTCAAACCCCATTCCAGTACTGGTATTTTCTCCTTTGGAAAAAGTTTATACCTAGTCAATCTCATCCGTTGTAGGGTTATTTCTGAGTTACCAAAGTGTACATTTTTTCTCGCAGAATTAATACAAAAGAGGTATTCTTCCTCTGAGAGCATATATTAAAATGTTTGTCGGGCCTAAAGGTACTTATTTTGTTGTTGTTTTGTAGAAAGACTTAATCTCAGAAAGAGGGGTAATGTATACTGAATCCCTATTATCTCTTCCTTCATTTTTGTTATTAACCTAATACCCAATCCTTACATTCTACTGCTAAATATGGTTAGAATAGAAGTGTATATGACCACAGACATGAACAATTTATGTGCAGTTTGAATGTACTACTCAAATCTATGAAAATTCAAATACGCTACTTATCACTATTCTTAGAGTATTCAGTATTTTAAAAATATTTTCACATTAAATATTTTCCCTTTAGCAAGAGTTGGAGATGTTGAGATATAAAGAACACATACATGTTAATAAATACACGTGGCATGAGGTAGACCAATAACATAATCACATACACATATTTGTTTTGAGACAGATTTGTTGTGATTGCAGAATAGTATGAATACTCAGAATGCAAAACTCAGAAAATCAGATTTGCATTGACTTCCAATGACTTGAAGCTTATAAATATTGACAACTAATAATAAGATGGAGAGTGAGGTAGTATGATGTTTAAGTATGTTTGGGGACAGTGCTAAGAAGAACTCTATAAGTTGCTGCACAGAAAATCAAATTAAATGAATACAAATTATTCTAATTTTAAAAGTTTGGATATAGCTGCCTATGGCCTAGACTTACAAAATTGCACCGATACAAACAAAAGCAATGAGAACTGAACTTAATTAGTTGTGAAAGTTTCTTAAAAATTATATTACTTACATTTCCTTCTGGCTTTTGTTGGTAGTAAATGGGTCCCTAACTATTAAGTGGATTTGAAAACATCTCTGAGGAGATAATGTTAATGCTGAAATCTACTCTTCCTGGTCAATTGTCTCCTCTGTTAGACCCATCCCTGAAGTCACTGAGCTGTATGTACTGTATCTTTCTGTTCCACAGGGTAGAATATTGCAGGTCTATGCCAATTGAGGTAGGAGATAAAAGGATCAACAAAGGTAGATTGAAGATTTCAGAACTTGAAAAAAAAAGATTAAAATGTTTTTCAAAGTTATTTCCTGTAGGACTGAGGTCTTGCCTGTTTCTTCACTGAACCATGACAGTCCAGGGGGAGTACTAATAATCTACGTCATCTCCACAAGGACAGTTTGGCTGAATTTCACAAAGTTAATGCCAAAGTGTTGATGTCCCTAAAAAGTGACAAGCTAACAATGCTCTCATTCTATAATGCTCTCATAATAATCCCACTGAAATTCCTGAGGTATTTTTAAGAGATATTTTTTTCAAGCCATGATAAATGACAATAAAAAAAAATTATCAGGTTACCTTAGAAGTCACTTCCTTACATTCAGCTTTTTCCTGGTAATTTAATCTGAACCTTTCTACTGTGTAACTATTTACACCCATGTATATTAATATTTAATTCAACTAATGTCACCAAATTGAACAGCATTTATTCCTTAAAGAAGAATCAAGTTCAATACCAGGTTAAAAATGTATGCCGAATAGGAATTAGCATCTCAGTGGAGTTAAAGTATCTGATGACAAATGAGGATTTCACAACCTGTGGCCAGGAAATACTTTAAGGAGAACAAAATATACTAGCTTCTAAAATAGAGTGTATGAAACCCATAAAGTGATTACTAAGGGCAAATATTTAAAACTTTGTTCAATATCTTTGGTGGTCTCTTGCATGAAATTATATGGGTGTATGTATATGGTATATGCTTACAAATATGTTAGGGTTAGAGATGTTGTGGCCAGTGAGAGTATGATGAAGTTTAACTTTTCATAAATTATATAGACATCTAAATCCAGTAAAATGGAATCAATAACAGATTCTTGAAAAGTTCATTTGATTCACTCATGTTTCTTTCTTTATCTAGTAGCTTTTAAATCTAAATATATATTAATCCTTGGAAGCTCACATTTCTAGTAAACACAAGAACATCACATGCTAGTTAAAAAAATTCGGCTTATTATAGAATTTACAGCACACAGAATTGTTTCTAGTTTTAGTTCCACCTACAGAAAATGAACTAATTTAGAATATTGAACTAACTAAAACGTATTCCTTTACTTTCTAACCCAGATGGTTAACCTGGGTTCATGATCATAACACTAGAATGAGAATTTTCTTTTTTCATCACCGTGTATTCAGGAAGATACTGTGCTGAATGCCTTCAAACCCTTCAGAATTATTTAGTATTTACTACTTACCAACCCTACTTCATAATCCGTGTTACAAGTTCCCCAAACTGTTTTTCTACTTTTATCAACTGATGCCTTTAGCCCTTTATTTCAGATTATTGCATTATTACAAATCAAGGATGGCTGACATTAACTTATTGATTGCTAATACATATTTACATTAAATGCTAATAATAGTATTTAGTATAAATTTGTGAATTATTGTGGTACCTGTTTCTGAAGTATATTTATTATTCATGACATCATGCATGAGTTTAAATAAATTTTTTTTTATGAATGCTGCAATTTGATTTTATTTTTCTATTTATGGGATGTGATGGACCATCTCAATTACTTATTTCTACTTCTGTTTTGTAGTAGGCTATTTGAAATGTTTTATAGAGCATAATTCTAAAGAATAATTTATCCTGTCGGTACACAAATCCCCCCATTTTCATATGAATATGGCATTCATATGAAGACCAGCTATTGTTCTCAAATTTATGAAAGCCAAAATCCATGTTCGTGGAAGTTTTAAAATGGAAAATAGCAAGCAGCATAGCTAAATAGCTCTAGACCAGAATCTAGGAGAATAACTGTGGGTGATGGTTTCGTTGATTAAACCAGTTTAGTTATTATCCTATTTGTAGTATAGGAAATAATCATTTACATGTTACAAAATGTTAGCAAAACCATTCTGATGAGCACATTTTCAGCTAACCTGTACCTGTAGGATCATTTGATCTCTTGCTATTCCTTGACAAAAGAATGATGGAAGAAATGATGCCTTGGAGTACAGTTTATTAAACTTGTTTAGTAAGTTACGTTTCTGTCATTCCAATTACTAAACCGAGAAGTCATGTAGGACTAAGTACAATGCCATGAAAGGTGTTTGCACTGTCTGTATAAACACAGATTCCTGAAACAGGACTCTTAGGCTCTGTCTGTGGCTTGGGAAAGGCAGTTCAGAGTTCCTACTCCAGAGGTGGGAGAGTGAGAGTCGAGCAATCAACATGTGGGAGCTCACAGAGAGAATGAACAGGGTTTATATAACCTCATCCATATGCAAACAGTCCAGTGAGTTGCCAGAGCTGTGCCAGCATGCCACCCACTCATCTAACATCTTTATTATTCATTGAAAGATGCTTCAGTTTTCTTTTGGTATTGCAAAGCCTGTGTTATCAAGGAATAAGTATTACTAAAGGTGGTTACAGATTTTTTTTTTTATGTAATAAAGCAAGTTCCTATTGAGAACCTGACTTTTTGACAGGGAGCAGAGAGGGGTGGTTGTTCCCTAATGGCAGTGACCTCTGCTCTCACCCATGGGACGGGGTCTGCACACAGTGGGCAGAGCCAGCTGCTGGTAACAAGCTCTATTGACAACCCCAGATGAGCCCATGAGAGATGGCTTAGGTCCAAGGTCCACTGAGGGGGCCCAGACAGGAGCAAAAAGAGACGGGGTCAAAGACAGGAATGGAGACAAGGCTGTTACATGAGTTCATAGTCTATGCAGCATGCAAGGATGAAGATAGGGCTGGAAAAAAGCTGCTACATATGTCAGAGGGGTCCATCCAGGAGAACTACTACTTACAGGATAGTTCCAGCACCCACCCAGTAGTTAGGACCAGAGGCCTGGACAGAGACCAGCACTGCTGTGGTACTGCTGGGGCAGGGACTAACAGCCCCAGGCTAAGCTGAAATGGAGTCCTGGGCCATGGGCAGGGTAAGGAAGACCTGGTGAGATGCTGGGCGCATGGACAGCAAGGCATACTGGTGCTCTCAGACCTGACACCTTTTCTTTTTATTCATTATTATAATTTTGTCTTATCGTATCAGTGAAATGTGGGAAGTTGTGTGTGATTTATATATTATTCTTTTCTAAGATTTTAAATGTTCTAGGACTGAATTAGGTGAGATTAGTTCAATGTTATTTTTTAATAAAGAGATTCAAGTTACCTGTGCTCCCACTGAAACATACCTTTTCCAGTACAGATTTAGAGTATCATCTTTACAGTTAGCTGCTGGTTAATATTGAAGAGCTAATGCATGTAGCAGATATGGTTGTGTATCTAGTCTATAAAAATGTTGAAGTTAAGTTAGGATTACCTCGAATGCCTAAATCCAACCCAGTCTCAACTCTAGACAAACATTAATTTAAATAATTTAATCTCAGATAAGTAATTTAATTTTAAATTTAACATTTTTATGTAGTTTTAGAGGCTCAAAATGGGAAGGGGAGAAAAAAAATAAAGGAAAAAGACAAATGTGAAGCAGATTGTTGTTGCCGCAGATGAAGGATGACAAAAGAATAAATGATTATAGCTTACGAGGAGAATAAGTAGAAGTGAGATAACTAGGGAGTGTAGAAAATGAATTATAAAATGAAGCTAGAACAGGCAGGAGAGAAGGAAATTCACCTGATCAGCTGTTCCAGGGAGGAGTTCACTCTACCATCTAGTGCACTGGAGGAGGGGAGCCTCTGAGCCCAACTAGGCAAAATACAGAGACAAAGTACCACAATGTAATGGGTGGAAACTGACTTGTAAAATAACCCCAGGAGAAATCCTTAACCTTCCATCATGTATACTTTTAAGATTCAGGACTTCAATGATTTGTTAGTTTACTGTAGTATCAGTACAGGTGTCGCATTTCCACAGCTCTCCACAGGACTTTGCAGTAGTTACCAAATCTATGAAATCACAGCTGTATTTAACTTCTTGAGATATTTCTGTACAGTGAGTGTTCTTTCAAAGCTTTTTTGAACAGATTTCTCTGTTACCCAGTTCTGCTTGTTTGCTAGTCCAGTGTCGCATAGCACAGAGCTGTTCAAAGATTTGCTCATATTTGATATTACGTAAATTTGGGTTTATGGTGATGGGAATTACAGCATGAAGGATTGGTCTTTCATAATATTGTTGGCAAGACTATGTAGTATATGTTTATATATACACACTTAGTATCCTAGTTTTTAATAGTAGTCTAAAATCTTTACTGAATTAAATAAAATATTTTGATTTGACATGGTGTCATATAAAGTTCTTTTTTTTTTTCTTGCTAGACAAAACCAGTGGAAATGATTACTCACAGGTCATGAGTGTAATGTTACTATTAGTCTCTAAAAGTTCCTGAGAAAAGCACAGAAATTGCTTTAAGAAACTAACTCCTTTTTTTTCAGAAAATATTATTAACTTTCATTGAAGCCAGAATAAGGATATACATATTTACTCCTTGGATGTGAATATGATTCCTGAAAAAATAACAAGTAACTGAAAGCTCTTTGTCCTAGCAAAGGATTTTTTATTAAATGGAATAATTTCATAATATAGTGGGGATCCCCTGAGATTTGGATTCATATCACCCTCTCAACACTGCCTCCAGCAGTAGGAGCTCATGAAAAGGAGAAAAAAGCAGCTGAATTCTGCATAAAATGCAAAGAGACAATCTCTCCATTGCTTCCATTTACCATGGAACAGAGTTACAGAGGGAGGGTGGAAGATAAATCCATCTCTCCCTGCCTCTTTGCAACAGTCTTTCCCCGGCATATTTCATCAACCACCAAACTGTCAGAAAAATCCATTAAAGACTATTAAGCATAAAGACACTATTTCTCTTTCAGGAAGGCACTGAGCTGCAAATTGCTGGGAACCAGGAAAATACTAGCAAAGGATCACTTACTCATATTCTTATGCTCCTCTGTAGGCATCTAATAGTAGCCACTCTGAATGGAGCTGGTGAATGTCTGAAGTTAAATAAAGCTGTGGTATGATCCAATGCAGTTGATCCTGTGGTATCACAGTGAAACATCCATCTGTTCTTAACTAATTTTTCCAATTCAGTAAGTTGCTTCTTGTATTTCTATTCTGTAGGCCAAGGATATAAAGCTGTCTGAAATTGTGGCTATTACAATGCTGTATAATATAGTTTGATTTTCCTGTTGTCTTTAGAAAGGAATTATCCCTCAGATGTATTCATTTAAAACCAGAAAGGCTAACTGTATTTCAAGCAGTCTTGCTTTATGGTGATATAAGTTACCATATATGTGTTTTACAGCATCATAGTAATGACAGCATTGAATAGAATTAGGTGTCCTGGGGTCCTAGTCCGGTGGCTGTACTCTAGAAAACCGATGTTTTATTATTCCGGTAAGACCTATCCCTCATTCACTAATCAGGATGGGTGCTGAAGGTGACTAAATCAAAGTTGCCAAAGCAATCAACTGAACATGAAAAATATCCTAACTTTGAAGTGTCTGTAATAAAAATATATTTCTTGATGGAGTCCTTCAACTGAGCTGTTCCTGGTAAATAATATATCAACAGTCAGAAACAAACTCCTAGAAAGGCCAGTGGGCTTCACAAAGTAGAGTTCACTATTGACAAATCATCTGTCAAGTAAAATGAATTGTCTTTACTGACTTTGTAGTTATTATAGTTATACTTGCATAGTGGTAAGGTAGAGTTATAGTAAATACTGGTATATAAATCAGAAAATAACTATGAGGATGATTTTCCTAGTTAATGAGGGTTCCATGAGCTTGCATTAGCTGTGGTCTGTGAATTATTTTTGTGCATTCTGACCCACACATAAGCAATGGAATGTAACCTTTAGATTATAGATACTAGATAGCGTTATTTAAATTCAAGCTGTTTCTATTGATTTTGGTTTGTATTTGTATATGCCATGAAAAAATATCTTTAAATATACTTCCAGGAAAATATTCAACATCACCCAATATGATCATCTGAAGTGGCATCACCATCCAAAGAGCCAGGCAGATGACAGAAGTTACAGATTTTATGTAAGGCATCCAGGTTTTTTAGAGTTTTATGAAAAAGATAGATTAAAATCTAAGCAGTTAGAGTAGCCTAATAATACAACTGAAATGCATAAGGTAAAGCAGAACCTTGCATACACTTCTTGGAACCTGCTACACTTCTCCCATAATAAACTTACTTTAATTATATTGATCTGCTGGATATTAGGCATAGTTTTTCTCATATGACAACTGTCCCTAGCTATTCTTATCTTCTCTCCAGGAATACATGTTAAATGAGTTTTTTTCACTAGAACACCCAGTCACACTAACTCTGATGTAGCACAAGTTCTGTTGAAATGTCAAGAGATAACTTTTTTATACAGCTTAAATCATAAATACAAAGGGGAAAATTATATCCAATTTACTGTTGGATATGGCTGAACACTTCAATTAATTTAAAAAAAAAGTTTACAGAATGCACTCTAGCATCAATTTCTTCTCCAGCTCTGCTAAACTGGCTGCTAACTTACTTAAAAAATTAATCCTTTCATATTATGGTATACTAGCTGCTCAGAAATTTCTTGGTCAGTAGCTACTAAAATTCTCCATGTTTTGATTCCTTAACACCAGAAGTGTTTATTAATGTTTGACAGGTATTGACCTACCTAAGAAAATGGATTATAGTAATCTATTCATAATGACCAGGGGAGTGCCTCCTTTACAAATAATCCCTGCATTTCTTTCTTTTCCTCACCTGAAAAATAAAGAAAAATCAAGAAAGAAAAATCCACATTGTTAACAGTAGAGACAATAAAATAGAAGAGACCTTACATTCCTTTGCATTTAGAGCAAATCTGCCTTACAACACATTCGAAATCATGCGCTCTCTGATATAACAGATTCAGTCAATTCAAACCCCACAATAAAGATATTCTGAGTCTCACTGGGAACGAGACGTCTTGTAGAAATTATCGTATAGCATACCAGATGGCATCTTTCTTGCAGACATCACTTCAATGTTCTTCTTCTATTGCCTTGGAGAAGAAAGAACCAAGTATTGCTGTCTTTTTAAGTGACTTATGTGTCAATTTTCCCATGCAGGAATAGTTACATCTTTTTGACTGTGGTATCATAGAAGGATTATCATGGGATTTAAGTTCTTTGAAATCATAGGAAATATAAAAGTATGTAAATGTGTTGCAGGTAAGACCATCTCATACAGTCTGCATGGTGTTTTTCAGTATCATGACCAGCTTTAGGCATAGGCAAAGTAGGTGCTGCATGCAGCAGCACACTGGTGGGGCTGTCACTGAATCATAGACTAGCAAAATGAAGAAATAGCCCCCTAGTCACAAAGCAATAGCACCTGCTCTACATTCCACTTGCAATGGATCAAAAATACTGTCCAAGCAGACCCCTAGGATGTCTCCCGGACTGGCAAAAAACAAGGAGATCTAAAGAGTTCCCATAACAAAAGACTTGACCCTAATCCCTGCATTTCTGCTCTGGGCCTTCCTTTGCCTTTGTCTTACTACTGCCTTTGGCAAAAGAAGGAGGGAAAAAAGTCTTTCAGATAATAGGATACTTTAGCAATGAGATGATAGTCAGGGAAGAGGACAAGCTTACTGTGTTTCTCGTATTTTTTCCCCTTGCTGAGCAACCTTATGTTGTGCTGATGGATTCAGATATGTAGTTATACTGGCAGAGGACAAAGTTGGAGGACAGTGTGCAGTGGGACCAACAGTGATATAATAATCCAGTGCTGGGGCCATGGAGATAGTTAGACATAGCACCAACAGCTACATGAGGAAATGTGTCTAGAGAGTCACTCAAAAACTGAATTTTGCCTACACTGTTGCTAGGCATTGAGCCAAGCACTTCTCATCACTGGCAGCATAACTTCCATGCTGTTTATAGTAAGGTAAGGAAGAAGTAGTTTGACTGTAAAACTGTTATATTGATTATTGGTTGTGCCCTATTGTGAGCAGGACATTGGCAGGGAGGGGGTGGACACAAACAAGATGCAGAGATGTTTGTGTCTATGCATCTGTGGGAAGTACAGGAACCAATCATGCATAATCCTTTCAAAGAGTAGGATTATGCTTCACTAAGTTTCTTTCTGACACCATTTTTTTCTGCCTATGAGGAAAAGGGGAAGACAAAGTCAAGAATTCTTTTCAAATAAATTCTTGATTTCTCAGCCAGCTATGAAAAATTCAAGGATTTAATTCTCATCTTGTTTAAGATAATTTTGTTCTCAATTTGTTCTTTAAAGAGCTTGCCCAGCCTTTCAAATTTGCTTACCCAAGTCCACTATATTTCAGCTTGACATAGCATAACCTCCTCCTTACAGCCTTGCTACTAACTGGGAACACCCCTTAAGAGATTATGCTCCATGTAAAAAGATAGTAATTCACAATAGAAGAAACTGCAAATTTGGGAAGATTTACAGACAGGTGTAAACAAAAGCGTTTGTAAGTCCATGAGACCTAGATTCCTATGAATTTAGTATATCTGCTTTCTCTGAGAAAAAAAAAAAAATCCATTAATCTGTTTGAAGTATATTTAGCTATTTGTGCCCACTGCACTATGAAAAATATATGCTCTATATTGCATACATTCACATGCTATTGTTATTAAATACTTCAGAAAACTCCTAAAAGTTTCTTCGATAGTTACAGATTTACCAGCACCTAATAAGCCTTCAGTACTTTTTTGAGAGACCTAATGAACCTTCCATCCTTCATGTAGTAATGTATCAAATTAGTTAGAAGGCCTGGATTAATGTAAGATCTCATAACAGATCTATCTTAGGCAACTTTCGAACGTCATGAAAGATTCTATGGCTCAACTAAAATTATTCTATAAAATCATTATGGAATTCAGTTTGCATGACATGTTTCACAAATCCAAGAAGCAATACCTGAGTGTAATGTCATCCAGTTTTAGTCCAAGGACTAGTGAGACTGGAGTTAAAACTCCTATAATATTGATAATTTTACATATCCAGCTGAATTAGAGTCTGATCTGTGACTTCTTAGGGAGCCTCTGCATGTCACTTGCAGAGACTTTGTTTTATAGCTTGTTGGTCACCCACTGTAGATTTGGATTTCTATGAAACAGTTTTTTGCCATAGTATTATCAATTCCAAATTATGCCCTTGGCAGATATCTATAATTTCCTTATGACTGGAATTATATTCATACTTAGAGATAATCGTTGCTTAAGATTCACAATGGACAAGAAAAACAAAGAAAAGTAATTAATGTCTTCAATAAATGAAGTTTTACTGGACAGGATTCTTCTTAGATTTGTACCATGAATATACCCATTTTCTGTCTTTTTGCCAAATCCTTAGACCTTGTTATGAAAAGCAAAAGTTTAGTAAACAATCCCCTCAGAACAAAGGTGTAAAATATTTTTGCCTTGAGAGAAACTGTCTCAAAAATGGAACACTCATGGAAAATACATCATGAAGTATTTAGTTTCTTGTACAGAAAAAGAATTTTGCATTCAATTTAAATTCTTTATTTTTTATCACTATTTTTCCAACTATAGTTAATAAAATATATTATAAAAATCATGCAGATTTTATATGTCTGCCTTCTATCATTCATATTTTTGTAAGAAAAGGATATAAACTTAAAATTTTATTTAGTAAAAATATTCTTTTAATTATTCATTTGAAATGGTGACCTTTTCAAGCTGAATTATTGTATGTTGGCATGAAGGTTTTCTTGTGTCTTATAATATTTTACAGTTGAAGAAATCATGCAGATAATCTAATTACTTTGACTAAAATTGTTGTGCCATTTATGTCTTTTGCTGTACCACAGGAGAGAAGCTGTGAAATGTATTCATTATCGATTCATTAAAGGGTTTGCTATTATATAAGCAGAAATGCAGACCACTACCTATCTTGTATTAAAAGGGGAAAGGGGAAGGCGTAGTAAACTGTGCCATAGGCTATGGTTTATGTATTGCATTTCTTAATGTCTTGTGAAACGTAAAAATCTACAACAAACAGATATGCAAAGCGTAACTGGTATGAAGATTCTATTCAGATTTAAGTGCTCTAGGTTGCTTTTGAATCTTGCTATTTTCTGCATTTGTTTTGACTGCTCTCATCATTCAAGATTGACGCTTGGATGGGTGTGTAGGAGGAAGCAGCAGCAGCAGGCTTACAGCTTGCAGACAAAAAAAAATCTGCCTTATCTGATGGCTATTATTGAAAATGCGAGGTGTAGCCTAGGCTGGGTAATGAAGGGGAGCGAGCGAGGGGGAGCAAGAAGCATGGAGCTGCATACTGATGAGTGTAGGAGTACTTGATAAAAAGAATTCTTGCTGCTGGCAGTGCATTGCTCATTGTGGAGTATTCCAACAATCACATATAACGGAGAACAGCTTAGCTGACAGCTTGATATGCTTTTTTTTTTTCTCCCCTACTGTATGACGTACTGGTGTGTAGTAAAGATTAATAACTAAGAAATGTAGAGCGAGGATCAGATCTTACGCTGTATACTGCCCTGTAAACTATGTTTTACTTCTGACTTTTCTGCTTGCTGAAAACATTAATCTGTCAAGCTGGCGGGCTCATTTGATACCAACTTTCCCAGGAACACAATGTGGCAATGCCACCTCTCAGCCCAGGACTACCGCTATTATCCAGTGGATGGTTATTCGTTGCTTAAACGCCTCCCTCTTCACCCTCCTACAGGACCCCGATGCCCTGTCCAGACAGTGGGACAATGGTTGGAAAATATTGGGCTACCTCAGTATGAAAACCACTTGCTGGCTAATGGATTTGACAATGTGCAATTTATGGTAAGAAATCTTCTGTGCATAGCTGTGTATATACACTGTAGCTGCCTTTTTTGTCTGTCTCTTCTGTGCTTATAAAATCCTTAGAGCTATTCTGCATTGCACTAAGAAGATCTGTTTAATGATTCACTTTTCTATGTCTAGCTAAATTAATATATAAACTGTCCATGTATAAACTTCGAATCTGTACACATTACAAAATATTCTAGCTAGAATTATGGTAAAGGAAAAAATGAATATTAAGGTTCTTTCTTCCCCTCATCAATCTTCAGATTAAAAAAGAAAATGCCCAGTTCTTGTAATCCATTTCAGGATTTTCACAGTATGTAAAAGCTGTAAACACCATTGTCTGCACTACATCACATTATTACTTACATTTAAACATTAACATCATTGTAATGATAATTTTTAAAAATTGCAATGCCATTCTTGCGTTGGGAAGTATTTTAGTAACAGAAAATTATTTAATGAAGTGTGCTTTTTTTGCAAGCAATTCTAGATGTCTCATTTAAATGATTTTGCATCTTAGATAATCAGGCTATGAGATTCACTTGTTGAAACTAATGCCCTGAGTGGACAAGTAATTCATTCCTTTCAATAGTTCTATTTTCATGTTTTAACTCTAGGCGTTCATCAGGAACATAAGAATAAATTGTAATTTTAGGTACTTCAGGATTTACAGTATTACCATGTAGTGTAAAGTAACAGAGACCTGTCATGCACAAACTTTCCATTGAAATGAATATTGACAGTAAAAAGAGAAGCTTACTTGTAAGGTTGTTACATAATCACTTTTCTACCTGCTTCAGTATTCCCATTACTTGAATCTCTTGAAAAAATCCTGACTACTTTTCTTATAAAGTATCAGAGCTTAGAATATTATTAGTCACCCCTTTTTAAAGATATTTTTAGTAACCATGTATATCTTGGAATAGTTCTAACTTTTCATAACTTACATCTCATATATAAGAAACAGAAATGATCCCGAGTTGTGTTTTTCCTTTTTTTTTTTTTTTTTTTTTTTTTGCCTACATCATTGTATTTCTTTTGGGTTATTGATCAGAAAATTAAGGCACAGATCTGTGCCACTTCCACATTATAATAGTGTAGAGGTTTCTTCCTGTTTTTACATGGCTGCCATGTGATCTTTTGCTTCTATCAAAAATATACCTTATTTTTGAAAGCAAACATGCAAGGGTGTGCTGTCAGCCCAGCAATGTTAGAAAAAAGAAGTTCCAAAATGTGTTTCAGGATACAGTTTCCCAAAATGTAACTACATATTCTTATATATGTTGTAGCATTAGTTACATAAGTAGATGATTGTTTATTCTTAACAGATTACAGAAGGAAATTGTTCACAAGAGGCTGTAGGTGGCATAACAAATGCACAGGGGTACACCTACCACAGGTATATGATGAGCACCAGAGGAGACAAAAAAACTGCCCTGGAGGGCTTTCCAGTCATCCCCTGGCTGTGGAGGGGCCCAAACCACATGCTAGGGAAATCTATAAGACTTTCATTTCCTCTGTCTCTTATTAGCATAATTATGTAAACATACAAATTATATGGAAGATTCTATTATTCAATATGCAAATCAAACTTTCCAGGTATGAGGCAGATTAAGTTATGCTTGCATACTTTTATGTTAGCTGATGTTTTCTGGTCATTTTAATGTAAGCTTTTTCTGAAGTGGTTTGGTTTTCAATATATTTCCCAGGTAAAATACATAGTTAGTATTAGTTGGGGTAGCATGCATATGTGAATGGAAGATTAGGCTCTTAAATCCAGCGATTAAGCAAAAAGATTGAAAATAGCCTAGTAATAAAAACAATATATAATTTCAGTAATTGAATAAATCCTGGTTTACTGATTTCACGCTGTTCATCATGCTGTTATATATTTCAGTTTTTGTTTGTACTAGAAATTGAAAATTTCCCACATTTTATTGGAAATAAAAATGACCAAACCACACCAATTTCTTTATCTATTATTCTTTTGAATATATCAGCATTATGTAAGGAAAGCTTCTCCTGAAAATTTAAATGAGTGGTTTTGAAACTTGGAAAGTATATAGGAAAATGAGAGAAGAAAGATGTACTATGCTGAAAGGGAAATTCAGTTTACTCCAAACTTAAATGTGTTGTAGTCTTCCTTAAATTGCTTTACATATTAAGCTATGTTTTACAATAGTATTGAATTAAGCATTTCAAGGTAGGTTAGCTAATTTACATTGAAGAATTCTAATATTTCAATGCAGTAAAAATCAGTTAGACATATTTGTTCTTCGTTCTGTACCATATTCCTGCTTTTGTTTTTCTGGAAGCACATTCTGACCTGCATTTATTCACTCTGTTGCCTAAGCAACAACCATCACACTCCTATTAAGTATGATTTAGTAGTACAGGTCTTACTAGATGTTCAGAACAGAAGGGGGAATATCACAATGAAATAATTAACGTCCATGGAATAACATATGAGAACAAATATATTGTATTTACACTATATATTAATTAAATAAGCAGTCTAATAAAAAGGTGTTTTTCAGATAAAAAGATTTCATGGTTAATAATTCACTAGAACGTAGAAATTAACTCCTTGTGGTTAGTGTCCCTTGAGCATTAGGAAAATTATTACTAGACTGCTTAGAATTAGGAAGATTTGTTTATGTTACCTGAAGTGTGTGGACTTTATAGAAAGGAACAGCCTGTTTCCTATTCCTCTACAGTATGAATATTTTTCCATAATTAATCTATATATGTTTTTAAAATATGTTGAAACATAGTATTAAAAAATTAGTGTGTTTTCATGTACTTTATTTCTTCTTACAGTGTATTTGCACACATAGCAAGTGCAATTCCTACCTACTATTAGCGTCATGAAGGAATGACACTTGCATAATATTTAGAAGGCCCAAGGCAGATTCAGTCCTGAGACTTGGTTCATATGTGCTTGTAGGAGTAGAAACATACTTGAATATTTATAGATATAGATACATGCAACCTCGATAATTTGTTGTGTAATAGGCTGCAGTGTCCTTCAGATGTAAAAATGTTTAGTGACTTCTTGCAGGGATACTCTGTATTTGAAGTTGCAGATGATCCTGCAGTTTCATAATGTGGTTATTTTGCAGTTAAACTAATTTTAAAGCACAAGAAAACAATTGGATCAATGATAAATTGTCCTATATAGACTAAATATAAACAATCAGGGAACCTAATGAATCACTGAACATCATTTTGATACATAGATCCCGTAGATTTCCCTGGGACAAGCTATAATCTTTATTCAGGCCTACAGAAGTTAGTATGCTGAGAAAAAAAAAAAAAAAGTTACATTGCAGAGAAACAGATGAAAATATACAAATGTGAGAGGACAATAGATACTTGCACGCAACTTTCTAGAACTCTGGAGCTTCATCAAAGACTATTCTGGATTGACAGAGATAAAAGCAGTTCAATCAAATCACTACCCAGTGGGGACTAGTTCTGATTAAGGACTGCATATGACTCTCTATTTATAGGTTGCTCTAATCATTTAAGATATTCTAAAATTTTATCACTTGCTTAGTATTGCAATTTGATGAAGATAGTATCTCTTAAAAAGATTTATAAAACACTGAGAGAAACAGGGACCAGGCAACCAAAATGAGTTAACAGAAAAATATGAATGAAGTATTTTATTATATTTTTTGACATTCCAAAATGTTGTTCACTGATAACAGTCAATAACTGACATTAGACACTAGAATTTCATTGCTGCTGTGAACTTACAAGAATGAACCTCTACCACTTCCAGTACTTAAGTGGCTTGCTTGAGGATCTAAGTATTGCCTAAGTATTTTTAATAATTCTTTCTATTTCACAGTTGGGAAACTGAGGCATAGAGTGACTGCAGGGTGGAATTTAAAGCTGTTTATATATTTGAGATAAGGGGCAGTAGTTCTTAAAATAGCTACTAACATCATGTTTAATAAAGTATATAAAATATAGCTTAATACGTAAAACAATTTAATAAAGGTAAAGCACTTCTCATATTAAGGAAGACTACAACACATTTAAGTTTGGAGATCAATTCGGTTGCTTGAACACAGGAATCTGGTACCAAGTGAGATACTGTAGGGAATCCAGGAGATGCACACAGGGCTGACAGATATTACTGAGGACCAGAGACAGCCAGATCCTTCATGAATCACAGAATGTCTTTTGCTGGAAGAGACCTTCAAGATAATCTAGTCCAACCTTTGACCTAACACTGCAAGCTCACCACTAAACCATTTCCCCACAAGCCATTTAGATGCCTCCAATGATGGTGGCTCTACCACTAACCAGGGCAGACCATTCTAATGTTTGATAACTCTTTCAGTGAATAAATGTTTCCTAATATCTAGCCAAAACCTTCCCTGGTGCAGCTTGCATCCATTTCCTCTGGTCTTGTCACACGTCACCAAGGAGAAGAGGCTGTCCCTCTCCTTGCTCCAACCTCCGAGCAGCTGGAGTCCAGGTAGGATACCATCAAGCATCTTAGGTGGCTCTAGAGTCCTGATGCTCACGCAGCTGAAATGAGTCTTAAATATTGTAGTTCACAAAGAGCTTGTGACATGTCTAGGAATGAAATATAGGAGTCTTGACTTCCCACCTGGTATCGTAGTTGCATATGCATTTATTTTTCTTCTAATAATTTTCTGTATTTGTATTCACCCTGTGAACATACTTGCACAAGTATTTACCTGGTTTCACAGTGCTAAGCATGGGCTACCTTCTCAATTCCCTTTAGCTGCCTTTTTTGGATTTAGTTTTGAGTTAAGTTTTGACTTTTCTTTCTCCCTTCTTCTCTCTCTTTCTTTCTTAATTTCTCTTCTTTCATTTTTTACTAGGTCTGGAGGTTTGTTAGTCAGCTGAAGTTTATCTGGAGACTATACTCTCTCAGGTGTCATTTCTGGGATTTGTTGCCCTGGAATACCTAGTATTCTTGCTTTTAATCTCTCTGGAGGATCTTAAACTCTATATCAAGTAAAAAGAACAGAAGCAGTTTTATTTCTTTAGAGTGGAATGCACCTGAAAGAAATTCTCTATGTGCATTGGCTCCAAGTCCTGCACTTGTAGAGACCACCAAAGTTTTATCCAAAAATACCTGGTCAAAAGATTGATGATATGGGCATTAAATGAAAGCTTGAAAAAGTGAGTCATTCTGCCAACACCTTTATTAATTTAGCTATGATGCAGATGATGAAAAAGAGGCCAATGTATGACAAGGATTCTAGTTTATAGTGACTTTAGTACCTTTCAGAAGCCAGCTCCCAGTGCTTAGGAGAGCAGATCAACCTTTGCAACATCCAGGCTCTGAGCTCTCGAAGTGTAAGAAGATTTAGAGAATATTGTCTGTGTGTAGTTTATCCAGAAATGAAGAAACATTTAAGACAACCTTAAAGCTGGCAGTCAGTGATATGCAGCAAACCACATTTTTAGCAGAGTAGAAGTAATACAAAACCCACTGACGCTGGAATATGGTATGGTTTAAGATTTTCTGTACATCTAGTAAACTCTTAGAAAATATGCCTGGAACCATGAATTTCAATTCCAGGACTTTCTTTTAGTTTCATGGCAGATCTACAGAACTTGATACTAAAACTGTGCAGCTCTTCTCAGTGCCAGTAGGGCCCTGGCTTCTTCCCTGAGAAAAGTGTCTCTGTCACTCTGCTCTCTTTTGAGACTTTCTCTCCTTCACCTTGCCTAACCTTCTGCAAGAGTGGGGCAGAGTTAAAGTTCAAATACAGACATCAATGTGTGTAGCAGTCAGTAGATGTTCAGCACTCTGTTCAGTTGCCCATATATTGGAATTGCTTGAGATGTCTGAGTCATCTGTTTAGGCCTTGAACATATGATACAGAATCTACAAAAACCCCATACTCATCTGGAGCTTCAGTTGGATTTCAGGAAATGTACATCTGTAGCACCTCAAGTGACTCTAAATTCGTAACTGTGGACAACTAGGTGAAGCATCTAATCAGCCATTAAATTCAATGGAGCATAGAATGCAATTTAGCTGACTAGATGACTAACTATTAGGGTACTTATTTTAGGATAAACTCAAGCAGATTCCTCTGGTCACCTGAATCACTGATCACTGTCTAGGCTGTACTGATTTTTTTTTTTTTTTTTTGCTAGGTCTCCTTAAGCTATCATGTAGACAAAAAAAAAAAAAAAAATTCCAGAAACCATACAGTGTTCACGAAAAAGGAAACACAGTGTGTTTTTATTAAAGCTTTTTCTTCTTTCTCAGAACATCCAACCCTAAGGCTTCAAGATCTCTTTTTTTTATCCTAGTAGGGACTCTTAGTATAAAACCTGCAAATTTAGAGCTCAGGTGGGTGCCAGGGATGAATATTGTGCCTGCTATCCTGCAAGAGCAGCAGGTCTAATAAATAATCCCATTCCACATGCTCCACTTAATGCTTCAGTCATGGTATTCCTCAAACTGGTCAAGAGATGGAAAAGCTTATTGATGTACTCCTCAGGACTGCATGTGGAAATAATAGCTTTCACTTTGTCTTGAGGCCTCAGAACATTCTTCATCATCCTGTGTGAGTGCGTACATATCTGGAGAGACAGTGCTCATTCCCCAGTGGAAAGAGATTTTATGGGAATTTACTGAATGTTTATATATCTGCATATGTTGTTTGTGTGTGAAAAACACAAGCACTGCAGGTTGGTGACTGCTTCTGCACTTCACAAAGGATTTTATGAAAGTTTTGGTGGTGGTGAGTGCTCAACAGAGGAAATTAAAACAAGACACTTTTTTTTTTATATTTTACTTGAACAAGAGGTTTGTAAGGAACCCATCTCCAAACAGATTGTTGAATTCATTAAGTTATCCTGGGTATGAAGGTTCCTTTAGAGGGAATATTTTTTCATCTAAACCTATCTCAACAGTTTTATCTTGAAGGTGTAATTAGGGATGGGTCCATCTGCCTGTGAGCTAGGTTCTGCTAGGGTAACCTTTAGGTGAGGGTTTCTCTAGTTGTTCTGGAGTATTTGTCTCTAAATACTGTTCCATACAAAGTTGTACATAGAAGGCACACAGACAGTACTTCAGGTTGTATACTTGGTACATAATCCAGGTGCCAGTAGTATATGCAGTGGAACATCCTTCCACTCATCTCTGTCATTCAAGATAGTGACATCCGGTCTATATCTTCCTCTTTGGGAGGCTCACTCCACAGCAGTCTTCTTTTCATTCAGAAAAAAGAGCTTGGCCAATGTCCATTTTAATGTATTGGCTTCAGTCTTGCCCTCACTAGAATAGAGGGCCAAATCCAGACATTGAAAGCCATTGCATGTACAGTCACCACTAACAGCGAAACTATTTCATGGTACACAGTTTCATGGACAATAAGTTATCCATGGGGCAGCAATGTGCCCTTGTGGCCAGGAAGGCCAGTGGTATCCTGGGTTGCCTTAGGAAAACTGTCCAGCAGGTCAATGGATGTTCTCTACCCCCTCTACTCTGCCCTAGTGAGACCACATTTGGAATATTGTGTTCAGATCTGGTCTCCCCAGTTCAAGAGGAACTAGGAGAGTCCAATGGAGAGCTACAAAGATGATGAAGGAACTGAAACATCTCTCTTATGAGGAAAGGCTGAGAGACCTGAGGCTGTTTAGCATGGAAAAGAGAAGACAAGGGGATCTTAGTAATGTTTACAAATTTCTCAAGGGTGGGTGTCAAGTAGAAAGGGACAGTCTCCTCTCAGTTGTGCCCCGTGATAGGACAAGAGGTAATGGTAGCAAGGTGAAACACAGGAAGTTCCATCTCAACGTGAGAAAAAGCTTCTTTACTGTGAGGGTGACAGAGTACTGGAATAGGCTACCCAGGGAGATTGTGGAATCTCCTTCTCTAGAGACGTTGAAGACCTGCCTGGATCTGTTCCTGTGTGGCATGCCCTAGGTGTACCTGTGCTGGCAGGGGGACTTGATGATCTCCAGAGGTCCCTTCCAATCCCTACTGTTCTATGATTCTATGACATATCTGTGAATATGGTACTTGAGGACTAGAATTAGTCCCATCTGTTCTAACAATATGTTAGATGTTAATGTTAAATGTTGTGCTTGAGCAAAAAGCCTGCCTAGTGCAGAGGCTGGCCTTCATCTTGTTGTATAAACCTTGATGAACTGTAGTCTGAGACTACATATGTGAGGAATTGTCTATTGGCCGTAAATACAATTTTGTAAGGAATGGCAAATGTTTAATTTGAAAGTAGGGTTGATAAAGCAGATGAAAATTCTAATAATCAGAATAAAGAATGACATTTTAATAGCTCATAAAATAAGTGATGTAATGCTGACACAATGTTCTTACTATGTATTTATTTAAGGCCAAAACCTTCCAGCTAATTTTTTGAACAAAAAGGACAATGATAAATCTTCAAAAATTAGAAATGTTTTTGTATAGAATGGTGGGTATAATGCTATTCTTCATAATTAATGAAAGATATGGAAAACATGACAATATGTAAAGGTCAGTAGAAGTAACAGAAAGTTTAAAGGTTAAAAGAGTCAGAAAGTCTAAGAGTTTTTACTCTTCAGAGTGAAAAACCAAAGATTCAAGGAACAATCAGTTTATAATTGTGTTTATGTTGTAGGTAAATAATGGAAAGCTCTACAATGATAGACTTAAAAACAGTGGCCTGGTTGTAACAGAAAGTTACAGCTTATTCTTAGTTATTTCATATGGGAATACTTCTTAATAAAATTATAGAAAAGAATAAAATTATTTTTAAAAAGAGCACACTATACTGTTGTGTATATGGCTGTTTAGAACAACATTGTCTAACAAGAAACAATTAAATGGAATATAGACCAGTAGGTAAATTAATCTCAAATAATGACAGACTTCCCTGACTAAGTTAAAAATATTTGAAGGAGACAGCAGTACAGAGGAGCTTGATTACAGATAATTACATAGTGGGATTCTGAATGAGTTATCAGGTAAAGATTAATGGGTACCAATAGATAGCTGGAAATAAATTTCTTGAACATGTTGTCCTTCATGAGGGAAGACTGGATGATGTAAGAAAAGCTCAGGTACTTATATAAACAAGTATTACTACAGATTGAAAAAGTAGAAACAATTTAAAATGAAGAAGAGAATACATCATGAAAAAATACAAAAATAACCAAAATACAAATAGGAAACAAAATTTTGAGAAAAATATGGCATTTCATTAACTATTCTTTATCAGTAGGTTATAACTAGGTTTTATCAATATGCTTTAGTTAAAAGGAATATAAAGAAAGCTATGACCACCACCTCAAGACAGACAAAACTCAATTTTAGCATAAAGAACAAAGTATGAGAATTAGTGAAATGCAGCGTTAACAAAGACGTTGATATATTAGAGAGAGGTGGGGAGAGAGAGCTATCATACTGCAAGCAGAGAAAAGAGTACTTGTTTAATTAAAATATCTGGATGACCTAGGTTAGGTGATGTTTGATGAAGAGTCTTAAGAAACTGAAGAGGAAATACTAGACCCTTTAGCAATCATCTTTGAGAATTGGAGAAAGAAAAAATTATTAGAGGACAAACAAAATATGTGTGTAGTACCAGTATTTCAGATTACAGGATTCATCCTAAGTATAGACTTCCAGTCTCCTGACCTCTTTGTATTCAACCTTTCATACAACAAATGCCTAAATGGAGAAAAAATGGATGGTGATGTAATTAGCAACAGATAGTTATTGTCACCAGTAGTGAGTCTGGTGGGGAGGAAATGGGGAAGTGAACAGAATGTCACAGTGGGATGTAATGGGAAGAGAATAAAGGTAAATTAAGTAACTGTGCAGTTGGGACATGAAAAAGTATTTAAAGGAAAACAGTAAAGAAACATGTATTGTACAACACATTGTGCCTCTTATCACATAGATGAGAAGCTTTTGTTCTGTGAAAAATAATTAAAATTTCAACAAGGGAGACAAACTTAATTTTTCTGGTAAAACTACAGCTACCTTTTAAAAACTGTTCTAGAATGATGTACCAGAATTGCAATGCAAGGAAGCCATTCCTGTCATAGTGTTTGCCTGACTGCTTCTAGATTTCCCGGGCACCTAAAATTTCCTTCGGTTTAGTGTTTTTCCACTTTCCCACACATTACCTTCTCCCACACACCATGCCATATATATTTTTTATGATCTCAACACCCCAGCATCAGTTTTTACCTTGGTAATAACAAAAGCAATGAAATCTGTGAAGTTTTTATCAACATGCTGTCCATTCTCCCTGCCCATCATCACATGCTGTCCATTCTGCCTATTCACCTGCACTTGCGCACACATGTGAATGCGTACATACAGACATTGTACAAAAAGGTAATTCATAGAATCATATAATCATAGAATCTTTAGGGTTGGAAAGGACCTCTAGGATCATCGAGTCCAACCTTCATCCTAACTTCTATCTATCCATTAGACCATAGCCTCAAGTGCTACATGGACTCGTGTTTTAAACACCTCCAGGGTGTTTAAATTCACTAAGGTGAGAAATTCCACATGCTCAAAAATAAAGAACAGGAGAGTTACAATACCTGTGCAATCTCAGTTCATCCCGCACATTCATATGCCTTACAATACAGTCTTCAGTAACAGGTTTCCCTCAAAATTCCTCGTTCTGCATACTGGGATTTGAGTATGCACAAACCCACATTTCAACGAACTAGCAGTTAAGATTAAAACTTGTTTTTATTTTTCCAATTTTGTATTGCTAAATTATTTTACAGTGTTAGCCCAATGGTTGTTTAAAACTATGATGAGATCCCCAAATTGCTTTTTCTTCTCATTCAGCAGTGATTTACACCTGTCTAGTATTGTTCCTCTGGAACATTAGAATTGTGTTATCACTCTGAAGTACTTATACATCCAAACATGCTTCTGTTTGCATTTATGTTTTAGAAACCAGGTTATAAAGAGTTAGAAAATACAACACACATGTCAAATGATAACTTCAGACAATTAAAAATTAACATCATTTAGAAAAACTTCTGTCATGATTTTTGAGAAGCTGAGCACTGTGCATTAGAGATCACCTCCAAAAACTTTACTAAAGTGTTTTACATGGGTCTAAGCACAGGTTCAGTTCTAATAAAGTTTGATGTTCTTGACTTTCAATGGAAAAAAAAGACACATTCTTCAGCTACTGAAAGTAAGGTAAAAGGCTCAGTGCAGACATAGTAAGCTGCCTTGTCTTAACTATGATTTTATTCCACATAAGCATGATTGATTGAATTAACAACAAGGTTTTATTCATCCAGAATAGAAGATCACACAGTTAAATTCACAACTGGTCACTGGTCTTTTTCTTAGTCCACTGATGAATTAAATATATGTTCAGGAAAAAAAAAGTAGTATAAATTCTACCTACCTCTCAAAATAATTTACTTCCCTAGACATTAAAACACTACACTAAATATTTCAAACATTTTATTCACTATGGAAATTATTATATTCCATATCTTTTTCTGTCCCTCGTTAAGTTTCAATTACTGTGCACAAGGGACATAATCTCCATGCAACAATATACTGTATTTGGTTTAGACTGGCTAGTACTGATGAAACTGAGAGTATATACATTTTGTTTTACAGACAACCCATGAATTAATCAAAATCTCATGTTTTGGATAATTATTATTATTATCTTATGCAGTATTTTATTGAATTATTGGAAAAAGAATTATTTAATAACATTATTGATAGGAACAACGATGTTTTAAATTTGCAAGATGTACCATACCTGCTTTAGATTTGTGTTGAAAATCTTTGTCTGGATAAAAATTCTTAATCCAAAGATGAGCTCTAGATGGAAGTTTTAAAAGATAAAGCCAAAGTATTTGGCCAGGTGGCATATGTAGAGGGATAAGGTTACTGTGGATACAAATGCTAACAGTCAGTTTAAATATTAAAAAATGGAATACCACAAAAAGAAGCATGATGGATCCTATCAAATGACCTTTCAAATTTAAATCCCAAACAATATTTTCTCTGTCTAGTTAGCAGCCACAGATTGGTAAAGAGTGACCCTCTGTGCATAATCCCTCTTTGCAATTAGGAATAGGAGGGAAAAGTGCATCTTATTCACTGGAATCTTATAGTTCATGCTAAAAACAAATATATATGCAGCTGGTTACAGCTCTCAAAATCTCTGAAATGATTGATAGCTTCTGTTGTTCAGTAGCCACGCTATTTAACAGATTTTTTCACTGCTTCAGATACAGTCTCCAAACAGCTCCCTTTTTAATCACATAAAAAGCCCACTTCTTGAAGTTAAGATAGTGTTTGTGCTATGATGCATTACGATAAAAGATTGCACAATACTGAGATGTTTTTTAGCCTAGATACATTTTTAAATATAGTATAAATATTATGATTCTGTTAGCTTCTCTGAACTCCCTAGATAGCCTTCTTGTTGCCAGAAAGGAATTATAAATTGGCAATACAAGTGATTTTATTTCATTTTCTATCTCTCTTGGATTTGGAAATGTGTCTATTCTGTCCATGAACTTTTTATTTCCTGACATTCTGATTTTTAGGTACTTGTTTTATTGCCTGTATAAATAGTAGACTTTCACTTTCTGCCAGAAAAATAACTTTATTGCAGCAAGAGAGGAATACTGTGCCAAAGACCCTAGATATGGACAAATCTTTGCTTCTCTGTAATATCAGGCTTTTTGTGAACAAATTATTCTGCCCCCGCGTGTATGGTTAGGTTTCTCTCTGGCTCTTAATTCTGCTATGCATATAATAACATTTTGATTCATATATGTATTTGTTTCAAATGCATGGTGATTTCCTTCCTTCTTGAACAATAAGAAACAGAGACTCAGGGGAAAAGACAATAAAGAAAATGCTGGCTAGCAAAAGCAGATGATGCCTGGTATGTGGAGAATACACAGGTCAATATATCTAAGGGTCTTTTCTGAGGTCAGCCTTTGATTTGGATTATGAGTTTGGGGAATAAGCTTCTCTATTCCCTTAATTATCTGGAAATTATGTAATATTGCTGGCCCACATATATGAAATCAAGAGGGGATCCTGGGATAGAAATATCTGTATATTAAGAGCTATCTTGTGGACAATTATCTGCTTGTGTCTGTCCTTTTATAGTGCAGGTTTCTAAGTACCTGTAGTTGGAAAGCAGTTTCTCAGGAGGGAGGCAGAGATAACTACATTGCCTGAGGAATTTCGTTGAGTTTCTTCAGTTAATTTCTGAATAAATTCAGTGGCAAGGACTGGACTCAAGCTAAAAGTAGTGCAGAAAAACAAAACACATACTTAATACCTATTAATACTTTCATGCCCCCCCCAACAAAATGACTCAGGAATATTTTCTCTGTGTGAGCTAGGTATATGTAATTTATCATTACTTTATATTTAAAGTCATGCATTTTATTACTTCTATAAGCCAAACTCATGACAGAAACTGTTTCTTAGTATTCTTTTTGTTTCTCCTGGAGCTACCCAGGTACCATTCTTACTTTCTTTTTATTTCTGACATTCTCTGTGTCTGACCCCCTTCCCCAAAATGAATTTGTGTTTCTGGAGCTCTCTCCCTGCCTCACCATCCCTGCAGGCTGGACTCTTCTTGTGCTCCCCATGTCCACCTTTCAGTAAGGAAGAAGGAAGGGAAGGGAAGGGAAGGAAGAGGGGAATGGGGAATATCTGCTTCACATCTAAGTATTTAAAACTTTTTAGGGAGTCCTGAACAAAAGCAGGACATTTAACTGGATGATTTTCACAGAGATGTTCTTGTACCTCTTTGGAGACAGCTCTGGCCCAACAGAGCTGATATCAAGTAAGAGACAGTTTGCTTGGCTGGGCTTAAGCTAACTTGTCCTATTTCTGGGCATCTCTTTTCAGTGGTGCCCAGTGATAGAACAAGGGGCAACAGACACAAACTGGAACACAGGAAGTTCCATCTGAACATGAGGAAAAACTTTTTTACTGTGACAGTGATGAGCACTGGAAGAGGCTGCACAGAGAGGTTATGGAGTCTCCTTATCTGGAGACTTTGAAAACTCACCTGGAAAAATTCCTGTGCAACCTGATGTAGATAATCTGCTTTGGCAGGGGAGTTGGACTAGTTGATCTGCAGAGTTCTCTTCCAGACACTGCTATTTTGTGATTCTGTGATTCTGACTCCTTGCTGAAAGTTGGCTGTGCTTTCCAGAATGCTTTGTAATACCATATTATTCATTATTACATTTTCCAAGATATCTCAGCTTTGTGATTTACCTGGACAGCTATCTACAAGTAGTAACAAGCTTTTATGATGGAATAGTTGCATTGAAACCACTTTGATCCACCTGTGTAAGGGAAGGAGCAGAATTTGATTTCCTGAAGTGTGAGTGCTTGCAGCTAAAACTGAATTTGACTGCAGCTGTCCATTGAACAGGTATGCAGATAGATACTAAGTACTCATTGAAATGGAAGAAAGCAATCCCTGGACTTAGTCACTGAGAATTAATAGATAAATTTATTTATTTATTTATTTTAAAACCTGGCCTTAATTAGTCCTACTGTAATTCTTTAACTGTATAATGTGTATAAAGGTGGTACCCTGCCTTGAAGGAGTCTTATAAAATATATAATTTCCTGGTTTGGAGATGTCTAATATTTCAATGGATGTCTAAAAAAAGTCTGAAGAAAGTGAGTCATTCTTACTGATGAGGTCTTCAATGGAAAACTATATATATGACATGGACCCACACAGAGAATGATACTGTCTAAAAAAAGAAATATCAGCTATCTTATTTTGTAAGTACCATCTATCCCTCTGCACTGAATTAATGGATTAATCAGAAATATACTGTGTGGATGATGCCATGTAGAATATGTATCCTGGGATAAAGGGTGGTTACCCAGTGCTGAACAATCTTCATTCTGGTATCTTGTAGCTTTGTGACTTTGCAGCATTCCTTTAATGTGTAGTGTATTCATTGCAGTAACTTCTCCTTTTAAGAAGGTGTACTGAAATCTAGAGATTATATCAAGTGAGGTTACAGTTTCCCAGTCTTGTGTCACTAAATCAGAGGCATACAGATTTTTTGGTAGTGCTGGTCTGTTTTAAACTCAATATTAGAAGCAGAAGGGAAAAGGGAGACTCACAAGTGTTCACCGGGACCATTGGGAGCAATTTTTTTTAATCACAAAGAGAAGTTAAAGTACAAAAACCTTGCTCACAATGAAATCTGAAAAGTATCAGTAGAAGAACTGCTTGAATTTGGTTAGGGAGGCCTCAAAGACTCCCTGAATGTTAGTTGTCGAATGTAGTATCCTTCTGTAGGCAAGAGACTGGTGGAAATGCTTATCACAGCAGCATCAGGAAGAAGGGTGCCAGACGAGGACTGACTTTGATGAAGGTTTCCTTATGACTGAGGGGAATGAAGTACTAGAGTGGCAGATTACTGGACTCTTGACAGCAGATATCCCAACATGCGTACTTGGAAAATCAGCTGTGTAGCAACATTGCAGAAACCTTCCATAGTGTTCTGGGACTGGATCAGTCTGCATACAGGTAGTACTACCCTAAGAATATATCAAGCCATCCTCTCATTCATTTTGAACATGTTAATCTGTATTTTTAAGAAAATGTAGTGTATGTGTGGGAAGAATAATCAGCCCATTGGTCAAAAATAAACAGAAATTTACCTTTACATAGAAGATTCTTGAAACCAAATACTGTCTACAGGCAGGAGGGATAGTTCAAAGGGCTATATTAAGATGCTAGGCCTGTCTGTATGAAACTAATAGGTGACTTTGAGTTTCACAGCTTGTACTTGGTTTGGCTGGAGCCAAGCTATGTAGTTCAATTTCAGAGAATAGACTTCTTCCAATGCATGGATTTTTTCTTATATTCACTGGTAATAAAAGATCTATCCTGCCTTAATATATGCAAGTAATTTATGGATTAGTATAAAAATGTCAGGTTAAGTGAGTATTTGTAACTAATAACTACTCAGTATAGGCAGAAACCACAGAACTATGGTAGTCTAATTACTGCTTTTGTGTTGCATCTGAGATAAACAATACAAGAATATTTGCAAAAGAGTGAAAGATGTGTAATTAAAGCAGAGAATGTGAACAGAAAGAAAGAAAGAAAAAGATCACAGTACTAGAACTATATATATGAATACAATAGGTGAGTTAGGAATAAGTTGCACAGGGAGAAGAAACAGATTTTAAGGGAGAAAGGGAGCAGAAAGTAGACAGTTTACTGTCTGGCTCATGCAGACGGAAATCTGATTTTGCATTTGCTTGTTTATTTATTCAATGTGTTTGTTTATTTTAGATTTCAGATTTATAAATGTTAATGTTCAATGGCAAAATACTTTAAAAATTGTGGGCAAACTATTTTGATGCCCATGGTAATTAATATTTTATATGAGATCCAGTTCATAGCTACACAGGGTCTTTTGTAGGTTCTGGGTGACAGTTGCTGTATTATTGGTGACATAGCTAGACCATGCTAAATGAAATGCCACTATTTAATATTAAAGATATATTGTCATGGCTTGACAAATAATTACTAAGAAATTCAGTAAATCATTACAGACTGCACTTCTTATGTATCAGTGACTACCCAGTTGTTTCCCAAAATAGAACCCATAATTTATAGATAATATAAATGGAATGTCTTTCCTTCATTCTTTAGACTCACTCTTGTGAGACCCAACCTGGAGTATTTGCATGTAGCTTTGGGGTCACCAGCACTAGGAAGATGCAGACCTGTTAGAGTGGATCCAAAGGAGGGAAATGAGCATGATCAGAGGGCTTGAACACTGATCCTAGGAGGAAAGGCTGAGAGAGTTGGGGTTGTTCAACCTGGGGAAGGCTGCAAGAAGATCTTATTGTGGCCTTCCAATATATGAAAGAGGCTTATAAGAAAGCTAGAGAGAGACTTTTTACCAAAGCCTGTGGTGACAGGACAAGGGGCAATGGTTTTAATCTCAAAGAGGGTACATTCAGATTGGACATAAGAATTACATTTTTTTTATGATATGGGTGGTAGGACAGTGGAACAGGCTGTCCAGAGAAGTTGTGGATGACCCATCCCTGGAAGTGTTCCAGATCACATTGGATGGAGTTTTAAGCAACATGGAAGAGGTCCCTGCCCATGGCAGAGTGTTTGGACTAGACAATCTTGAAGATCCCTTCTGACCCAAATCATTCTGTGACTCTGATTCTATGAATCTAAGTATCCTTTCTTCCATTCACTCTACAAGTTTGCACCTCTCATCATAACACAATTTGAAGGAATTGCTCTTATTGTTGTGGAATATATCATCCCAAACTTTATTTGTAAGAAGGCTAGTCCAGGGCTTCTGTCATCTCTGCAACACATATAAAGAAATGTTTGCACTGCAGGAATGATTTGCTGCAATCTAGAAAAGGGATGATAAATCAGCTTCCTCTAATGCTAAAGAGCAGATGAGTCTTACATATCCATTGAAGTCTATGGTGTATTCATTTTTAGCAAAATCAGGTCTTCTGCCTGCTATATCCAGCACTCGGTCTCTAGTGTAGCTAAATGCCCATATGGTTAACTTTAAATTAGCCCAGAGATGAGAGTGAAAAAAAAATTATGTAAGACAAATTATATCTATATTTTTCTTTTCTGGGCAATGTTGGCCACAATCAGAGACATTGAACCAATGAATTAGAGAGACCTCTGATCTCATCTAGTAAGGTCATACTGATGATAATTGGGAACTACAGCCTTGACTGAGATTCTTTAACACGTTTCTGAGGAGCAGCATCTGCTTGGTGCTGAAGATAGGATTCATGGTGCAATCCAGTCATTCTTGAATTTGGTACATGTGAAATGAAATCAAAGATTCATATGATGTTAGGGGTTGGAAAAGACCTCCAGAGATCATTGTGTCCAACCCCCATGACAAAGCAGGATCACCTAGGGCATGTCACACAGGAACAGATCGAGGTGGGTTTTGAAAATCTCCAGAGAAGGAGACTCCACAACCTCTCTGGGCACTGTTCCAGTGCTCTGTCACCCTCACAGTAAAGAGTGAGTAAAGTTTCTCCTCGTGTTGAGGTGGAACCTTGCATGCTCAATTTTATACCTGTTATTCCTTGTCCTATTACTGGGTACTACAGAAAAGAGATTGTCTCCTTCTGTTTGATACCCACCCCTCAGATATTTATAGACATTAATAAGATCCCCTCTCATTCTTCTCCTCTCAAGACCAAACAGCCCCAGTTCTCTCAGTCTTTCTTCACATGGGAGATGCTCAAGTTCCTTAATCATCCTTGTAGCTCTCCATTGGAGTCTCTCCAGTAGATCCTTGTCTCTCTTAAACTGGGGAGCCCAAAACCAGACACAGTATTCCAGGTGTGGTCTCCCTAGGGCAGAGTAGAGGGAGAGGAGAACCTCCCTACACTTGCTGGACACAGTTTTTCTTAATGCAACCGAGGATGCCATTGGCCTTCCTGGCCACAAGAGCACATTGCTGTCCCATGGATAACTTACTATTCACTAGCATTCCAAGGTCTTTCTCCATGGTGCTGCTTTCCAGCAGGACAACCCCTAAGCTGTACTGGTACCTGGTGTTATTCCTTCCCAGATGCAGGACTCTACACTTGTCCTTGAACTTTATGAGGTTCACCTTTCCCCAGCTCTCTAGCCTGTCCAGATCTCATTGGATAGCAGCATAGACTTCTGGTGTGTCAACCACCCCACCCAGTTTCATATAATCAGCAAATTTGCTGAGGCTACACTCTATCCCCTCGTCCAGGTTGTTGATGAAGATATGGAACAAAACTGGACCCCTAGTACTGATCCCTGTGGAACACCACTGGCCACAGGCCTCCAACCTGACTGCACCACTGATCACAACCCTCTGAACTCTGTTGTTGAGCCAGTTTTCAATCCACCTCACAGACCAATTGTCTATGCCACATTTCTTGAGTTTTTCTACGAGGATGATATGGGAGACAGTATCAAAAGCCTTACTGAAGTCAAGGTATAAGACATCCACTGCACTCTCTTCATCTACCCATATGGTCATGGCTTCGTAGAAGGATATCAGATTTTTCAAGGAAGATTTCCCTTTGGTAAATCCATGTTGGCTACTCCTGATAAACTTCTTTTCTTCCATGTGGTTAGAGATGGAAGGTGGAGGTGAGGCTGACCGGTCTGTAGTTGCTTGGGTCTTCCCTCTTCCCCGTTTTGAAGACTGGAGTGACATTGGCTTTCTTCTACTCATCAGGCACCTCTCCTGTTCTCCATAATTTTTCAAAAAATGATGGAGAGTGATGCCGTAGTCCACACATGACACATGGGGTGACCAGTGGAACAATAATTGATCCTCCTTTATGGGAATAAGGAAACACATCTCCCAGATCTTTTCTGGAGAACAATAGCACCATGCAGTGACATGAAACGCATGGGATCACATTGCAGAGATCTGCTGGTTGCCGTGGTGACGGCAGTGGGCCCACAAAGCCAGCCGCCCGGCTGCTGAATTGGAAGGGATAAGAAAAACACAACCCACTTCCCATGTGAAATGAATTACAAGAACAAGCAAAGGAAGAAAGGAAAATTGTCAACCCTTAATCAAATGTTCTCTTATTTTTAGAAAGGGTTTGAAGAAAATGGAGGCCATCTCCTCTTACCTCTTGTGCTTCAGGGACCTGGCTAGTAATATCTCTGTACATACCATAGAAATAAATCATAACTCTTTGTGTAAGAAAAATCACATGTAACAGAAATCTCATCTGTGTGTAGTGGGAGACAACAATACCTTATTCAAGCTTGTTATTCATTGTGCCTGCCTGAGCAAACCAAATCTGTAGGAATACATTAAAATGGGTCTCAGCATAACAACTGTATTTATCAGGCAAGCCTGACTGTGTACCTTCCCCACACCCTTTTAATTTTCACCTATAGAAAGTAAGAATATTCCAGTTCCTTCTTAGATTACAAACTCTCTTAATCTTTCACCCTTACTTCACCACAATGATCAAAATCATCACGGTGGAATGCAAAACGCATTTAAGCATAGCAAATCAGTGACACAGAGTAAACACCATTTATTTTCCAATGTTTCTCATTATTGGAAGCTGCTTCATATTTTATTATATTAAGTAATACTAAGCAAAACAGCAAGTTCAGTTGGCCTAATAGCCTGCAATTACTAGAAGCTGGGTCCTGAAAACGGTTTGGGCACCTGAAAGTTATACACTGCCTTCATTTTCCAGTGTGCAGAGTGGACTCCAAATGGCCCAGTGAGGCCTCCAAGATAATTAAAAATGCAGTTTGCAGCGGCAATGGTAGGCATCTACAGCTTGACTTTATAGTTCCTCTCTCTGAGAGAGGGATTCCTACAATTCAGTTAGGTACACAAAGCCCTGGATAACTTAATAGAAAGAGCAAGGCTGTTAAGTAAGGGATTTGCAATACTAAGTGGAGGAAGCTTGCAAGATACTCCAAAGCAGGAGTTATATCTGAAAGTTTTGCCTCCCTTTGCAGCCTGAATGAGACACCATTTGGAGGATGTAACCTATGCTGTTCCCTGGATCTTGACATCCAGTTCATCCCCTTAGATGAGGACAGCTGGCTCACAGCTTTCTTTCAAATTGCAGTATGCACCAGAAGCATGAGTCTGGATCAGAGGTTAAGATACTGGATTGAAATAAATAGTCCTGAATTTCCAGGGTTTTCTCTCGTTTTGGTTATGGTTTGGTTTTTTTTGTATTTGCCAGTCACTGGATGTAAACCAGAAAGATTTCTAACAACAGCACAAGAACATTGATTTACCACAGTCAGCTGTCGCTGGTCTAAAGGATAATACTCCCTTCTGGCTTACCAACTAAACTTCACAGCAATTAAGTTTCATCAGGACAAATGAATGATTCCTCCTTAATACCAGAGTGCCCTTTCCTACCGGTTGTTGCACTTCTTGCTCTTTTATCAGGAAATCTGAGTTTGAGAAAGACACATGAATATGATCTGCTTTCTGCATGAATCCTCTAATGGCCAGGCTATGCTATAACAAAGAAAGATAAAGCCATTCTTCCTCCTTCCATCACAATTTTCAGAAAGAGCAGTTGCCAGTTCATACTGTGCTCCTGTGTTTATGCCTTGGGAATGCTCTGAGACTTCCTACCAGACCAAGCTCTGAAACCATCTGAGGAGGGGGCTACTTTCTAGACTCACTTTGAGGTCTGACATGTTTTCCAGGCTGCTCTATCTGCTCAGAATGAAGAGCTCAAACCTTGGGCAGCCTGAATGTAAAGATAAGAGTGGGGTTCAGCTGCCAGCAGGAGATGAACAAGTATTTCCAAGACCTTAGTCGTAGCTTTAAGGAAGTGTGTGAAGGCTTAAAGATTTTCTTGAGCATGTGTTTTCCTTGCTGCTATTTCACCTATTTTTAAGACATGGATCCTGCCCAGAATTTTACAGCCTAAATCTTTGACTCTGCATTTTGTAGTCTCTAGGCTGATTTGGGTGGCTCACACTTTAACGCTGTGACTAGGGTTGATAAAAAAGTGAGGAAGGAAATACTTCTGTGAGACATTCTGGGAGGTGAACAGTGTTCTTACACTTATTACAAAAACATCAGTATTAGCTCCAAGGTTAAACAGTAGTCCATGTTACATGCAGAGCAAGTATTCAGCATTTTTGTTATGTCTGAAAACACGTTTGCCCCTTCCTGCACTCACCAAACTTACACAATTATTGGAGTAAGGAATATTTTTCTGAGAATTTAGAAGTCTGTTAATTAGCTCACAGTAATATTGATTTTAAAGTGGGCCCTTTGAGAAATATAGCATCTAAGCTAACTAGCATTTATCTCAAGTAATCTGAATAATGGTACAATGTAGACTCTCTGGAGTTTTCATTACTCAAATGAAGTGAAATTATCTTTATAATATACATTCAAGACATTAAGATGTAATTTAAGTAGGTATTAATAATTATTTTATTGAATTGTTATGACTAAATAGGCAGAGTTGGGTCAACAGCATTAGTAATTAAATGGGCCAAGTGCGACATCAGAGGTAATTTTTTCAATTGCCACCTTATCTGTGCAGCTAATTTGCATGTGACAATTGTGTTGGTTGTAATGAATCAGTGCTACAAAGAAGAGGGTATAAAAATAGTAGAAATTCTTCCTACAAGGATCGTTGTCCCAGCTATCAGTATTGTTTAATTATCTCTATACTTTAGTTAACTGTTACTGTTGTGTGAAAAGTCTGTGATTGTATGCTCATTTGAATATCAATATCTGAAAAGCTTTTGATGGCACTGGTTATTTCAGGTTCACTTCTGGAAAAGCTGAACATGAACCAGAGAGAGCTCATTAAAACTTAGAGTGGGACTCAGTCTGTTGGGACTCCTTTTTAAACTGACCCCATGTGTATCATCTTCTATCTTTATGCATAGTTTACAAATTAGGTTTCTGAATTGCTATCACCCCACCCTTATCTATCAGTGAAAAGGCCATTGTTAGTTAGTGTTTTATTACTACTTCCTGATGGAATGACAGTAACATGGAAAACTGTTTTCAAGTTTTCTCTTTTGTGGGGTTTTTAATTGCTAAATCATAAATGTAAAGACTGACAATAAAGCAAAGTGAGGATTGAAAATGAGTATCAGTATCAGGGGTTTAAAAGGTGAAAAACAATTTTGGAAGAATATTATGAAATTATTATTTTGCAACAGACTCCTTCCTTTCTTCCTAACATATTTTATCATCAATTTAATTCCCCCAAAGCAAAATTTCTTGCTTCTGCAGAAGATTTTTCTAACATAGCCTTGTCAGGTTTGTAGGTTAAATAATTTCTGCGGTATCCAGGAGTCTGATAAACCTTCCTGACCTGAAGTAAAATTTAGATGTTTCACTCAGCACAGATCTTGTTTTCATGTTAACAGTGGCAATACTAGTGAGAGGCAACCTATTCACTCATACTGAAGCTTGCTATATCCTGGTTGTTTGCCAGTTCTTGTTTGGAAATGAAACATGTGACACATTGCCTAAATTTTTGCACTAATAAGAAATTGTTCATTATGGAAAGCTACATTTCTCTAGTCATTTATTTTAAGTCTCTAAGAAATTACCTCTTTTACCTTGTGGAAAAGATATGTTGTGGTGCAAATTTACAAACCTTCTGACATATTTAGACAATGAAAAAGGAAAGTCCAGGTTATTCAATTTGTCCTTAACCACATTGTGAGATGCCTCTAATTTGTTCCCATCCAGAGGACAGTTTAAGTGTCAACTATTTCAAGGGGGTGCAGTTTGGAAGGATATTAGAATGAGGTGGGCAAGAAGGAACACAATTCAGACTGAGGAGGGGGGTCTTTTAAGTGAGTTGTTGAGGATGTGCTTTATAACAGGCTTTGTTCCCATTGGTATCAGATGCCTGCTCCCTTCCCAAGTTATATGTTTGGGATGAAAGAGGTAAGAAAGAATAGAGCTCTTTGGTGCAGCTGGTCTCAATTTCCTGACTTCAGTCTTCCAGAATATATAATTTAAGAAATTCCCATCTGCTCCTGCCCAGCTCCCACCTCTGTTATCTAAGTGACGGGAATGATACTCCAGTTAAGTGTACTACCTCCCACATTCACTTTTTTCCTTTCTGTGACAGGTCATATTTCCAGCAGTCCCATAAGCCCAAATGTGAGGTCTGTTGCCCCAACTCCATTTGGATTCCCCCCCCACCCCCAAGATGTGATCCTACAGTGTCAAGTCTCAGTCAGTGACATTCAGTGCAATACACATTGGTAGAGATATTGGCCAGGCACTTTGAACACCAACAAAGCCTCATCTGTGATATGCATAGACCATGATCCTACCCTTCACTATGTGTTATGTGCTGCTTGTACCAGGTCTTCAGAGTCCTTACTGATCTCACTAAGTTGATGGTGCAATAGAATACTACATGGGTGGTTGGAAGAGGGCAAAGGAAAGCATAAGGTGCCCCCTGTGCAAGGAGACTAATGCAAGCACCAATGCTGCCCCATCAGCACTGTATATACCTCAGAAGTCATTCTTCCCTTACCCACACCAACCGTGTCCTTGAGCAAACCATTTTCCAATACACCGGAAGCATAAAAAAAGTTACTAGTAGTTGTTGCTGCCTCCAGTAGCATTTGGCATCTTCAGCTGAACTTGGTCTCAGTTAATGACAGCAAATTAATTCAGCTGAACCTGCTAAGTAGCAGCTCTTAAGCAGCTTTATGCATCAAATTTACTACTTTTCCTCCTCTAGCTGACATAGCGGAGTGTAGAAAATGCTGGTTTAGTTGGCATTGTCAGCCTATAATCAGAATTCTCCCAAAACTTCTTCTTACATAACGCTCTTTTCTTTTGTAAGGGTGAAAGGCTGCAAATGCAAAACTAATTTTTTTTCTTTTTCTTCAGTCAGATTTTGCTCCATTTAAATAAAGTGATGCATATATGTTTACCTTCCCATTGAGGTTTTTTCCCCAGAACTTTGCAATGAAAATCTATGAAACCTTTCTCTAATCTTTAACAGGTTTTCAGTCTATCAGCCAAGGTGAAGAACAGTAAGACCAAAAAAGCATATGCAGGCGGTTTGTTCCCCACAACCTGTCTCTTCTAACTTCAGTGGTTGAGTTTTCAGATAAGTATAGTGATAAAATCTCCCAGCTATTTTAAAGCTTCTGTACAATTTTACTTAGGTAGCAGAACCAGACACTGGAATTTTTCAGCAAAGGTAAGCAGTACAGAAAATACATGAAGGAAGATTAAAAATATAGATACAGAAAGGGAGGGAAGAGAAACATATAGTCATGCTTGCCATCTTAATATGTTCTTCTAATCACTATATTTTTGTTATCTTCAGGGACAAATCTTCAAAGTGTGTTTGTTCCTGCAGGATGTAAAATGCATACTAGTCTTTTTCTTCTTTTTTTTTTTTTTTTAAGAATCTTGAAAGTTTTTCTCTTTTGACAGCAAACTAAGTTGTCTGCAAGTTTATGCATCTTTTGCTTTGATTGATTTTTAGAGGTTTTTATGAGCTGTGATGCATTACAATTAGGCTATTTTTAATAGAGTAATTTTTTTGCTATAAATCCAGTATGTTGCAGATTGAGTTGCTTTCTAAAGATTCTGTATACCTATATCTGTACTTTTGGAATTGGGTGTAAAGGTCTAATCAAGCATTTTTCGGAAAAGACTGCATTAACTTTAAGTGGAGAGTGTCAGAGATTATTTGCAGGGAATAATCCAAATAAATGCCAGTAAAATATTTTTCTCAGACTGTACCATTATGTATTTTGTTCTGAACTTATTTATAGGAACTACCTCAGATTTTGGCAAAAGTTCTGGGTTTTTTAAATTGTGTTGTTTTTCATATGCCTCCAGTCTCCCACATGCAGAGTCGTTTTTCCTTCTTGAGCCCAACTGTTCTGTGAAACTACTGCCTTCTTATTCAGGAGATTGGCTTCCTGTATATGCTTACAGGAAAAAAGATGATATTTCTGAGAGTTATGCAGAACAACAAATCCTCTGTGTGTGTGTGAGGGGGTGTCAGTTACAGTCTTTCCTAACTGGAACTTCAGATGCAAGATTTTTTTCAAGTCTTGTAAGACCATCTTTTATGCATTAATAGGACAGGAACTTTAACAGTGTAAGCTGAAGTGAATGAGATCTGAATCTGTCCTAGTATAAGCAGTTTTGATATATACTTATTACTTTAATTTTGAGTAGTTTTTTCTTCCAAGTAAATTTTTCTGTAGACCTAACAAACTACAGTATCACAAAGATTCTTATGTTTTTATTATGTAGTAAAAGCATAATAACCCAAGTAGAGATTACTGTCCTGTATTGCCTGTTATAAGAACCTGTTTTGTATATAAGCATATAATAGTTAAATCTCTGGACTCAAATTCTCTAGGTGTCTACTAGAATAATTTCTTTTCGGTGAATGTTTCACCTAATATAGATCAGCTATTTTTAAGAATGAAATTGTCAAAAGACTCTCCTGCATTCATATTAATTTTAATTACTTTTACCATGTTATCTCTGTAAAGTTAATTGAGGTTAAATTTGGCCCAGCTTATAATAAATGTTTGCATGGCAGCTAAGAGCAGGGAGAGAATTTCTCCTCTTGTCTCTGGTCTGCCACAGAAGGAAGATAGGTTTTTCTTGCTCTCATAGGAGTCTATGAAAGGAGAGTGGAGGAGCACAAGAAGGGTAATCAGGTAAAATAAGAATCAGAGACTGAGATTAAGGGAAGAATGGTAGCAGACACCATGGAGATAAGAATATGGGAGACTATTTCTTTCTCTTGGCAGGTATGTCTGCAAAGCAGACAGCGGCTTTTTACTACTATCAGTTTAGTCCTCTATGTTAAGCAATAGTAGACTGTAACGAGTATCTAAAGTTTCAAGTGGAAGGGGACAGCCTCTTTTCAGTGGTGCCCTGTGATAGAACAAGGGGCAACAGACACAAACTGGAACACAGGAAGTTCCATCTGAACATGAGGAAAAACTTCTTTCCCGTGAGGGTGACAGAACATTAGAACAGGCTGCCCATAGAGGTTGTGGAGTTTCTTTCTCTGGAGACTTTCAAAACCTGCCTGGATGTGTTACTGTGCAACCTGCCCTAGGTGATCCTTCTTTGGCAGGGGGGTTGGACTAGATGATCTCTGGAGGTGCCTTCCAACCCCTAACATTCTATTATTCTATGACTATGATTCCTGGTCTGCTCTTTTCGAAAGACAAAGAGCTGGTTTATTTTCATAGCAGGAGACAATGATGTCTGTTTTACAGGAGAGATGAGTGTCTGCTCTGTATGGTAACACACAGCAAAACCTCTAAAACACAATCATACTGAACGACCAGGTTGTTGCTGCCTTAGACGGGGGACAAGGAAGTGACATGAATTCCAGTCTTTTCTGAGCCTTAAATATTTGATTTTGTAACCTTGACATATTTAAAATATATATAATAACTGAAAAAAAAAAAAAAAAAAAGTATGTGAATTAATATATAAGGAAAAAAATAGTCAAGAATTAATAAAATAATGCTTTCCCTGATATGCAGCAACTATATGCAAGCAGACAGGATTTTTCCTATGCCTAAGAGTTAGTTAAATTGGATTTTAAACATTGCAGTATTTAAAGCTGGATGCCAAGGTTGCTGACAGCAGTAAACAGTGTATAGTAGCTCAGTGATGAGTACACCATGATTGTGCATGACCATCATGCAGTGATGAAAGGTGATATCTGAAAAACAGTGAAATGAAGTGAAAGCAATAGCTGTCATCAAAATAGCTGCATTTATTAAAAGGAATGAAAATGTATAGCCATTGTTTTGGACTGAATCCTCAGTTGTCTCAGTTTCCCATAAATCCATTTCTGTTTTTTCCAGCAGCTGGAAAATCCAGACCAAAACTGAAAGGCTTCTCTCCCCACCCCCACCCCATTTATGGCCTCCTTTAGGTTATTTAAAGGAGAAAGGAAGAAAAGGGAAATTATATTTTGTATGTGATTATCAGGGAGCTGAAGGGTTATTAACCCCACCTCATCACTATCACTGCACAGCCTGTGCTGAATGCACTCTTATACCATGTGATTTACTTAAACCAGCATGATTGCACAGTTTCTCCCTTCTGCCTCTGTTGTGAATGCTGCACAAAAAATCTTTCAGGATATGATTTGCAGACTTATAGTCTTAAATCAGGCCACTGACTGTGAAATATAATTTTAAACATTATTTGCAAAGTTTCCATGATTGCCTTAAAAAGAATTCCCCTAGATTTTGCAGGATACTCCACAGAGTAGCAATTGAGAGTCCTCAAGTGTACATCTGTAAACTAATCAGTCCATCTGAAGAGTCAAGATTTAACAGCTGAACGGGGTGAATTATTGCATATTCTAGTGTGTTTTTTTAAAGCTATGTTGCTGTGGGACAGGATATCTGATATTCTGAAAGAATTCATATAAATTATTAACCTCTAATTCAGTATTGAAGCATGTTCTGTTTATATACCTATAAGCTTTTGATTTTGAGCTTAAGAGATCTACTGAGTCAGAAGCAGGAAGCCAAATGGGAAGGTGGAGATTAAGTCTTCATGTATTTGCTCACATAAAGTTTATTTCATGGTGATGTTAAATGAGTAAGAATAGTAGGAATTCTTGCTTCTAGCAAATTAGTGTCATGAGACTCTGAGAAGTGTAACAGTTCAAGACAGGTCATCTGTTCTTTTGCAAATTTTGTTTGCAACGGTAATAGTTAAAAGCTTAAAAATAAAGTTGTTTTTTTTTTTTTTAATCTGAGGTTTTATCTGAAATGAAGTAGTTTAAAGAAGGAATACAATATTGCCAGCCTACTTTGTGCCATCTTGATTTGATCCCTGGCTGCAGTTCCCTTTTTGAGCAACTGTTGTGCCTCCTGTGATTTCAGTAGTCACTGACAGCTAATCAGATACCTTAACCTTCAAATGCTGAACTTAGTGTCTAGATGGTGTCAGGCTCCTTGCATTTAGGAGCTGTATTATCCTCTTTATGTAGCTATTTGTCCTCTCCTACTGCTAGCAATTCCTAAGAATAGAGGCTTGAATCATGGAGACTTATTTTATGGACTTTCGTGGGCAATTATTTTGTGTATTGTTTGAACAGATGCTCTTTTTCAGCTCTTTGCATGTTAGGAATTACCTGACCTCCCCACAAGCAGGGAAATAAGAGCAGGGACAGGTAAAGTTAGGATTATACTGGTACAGTTAAATTTACGGGGCTGTGGGCTGTATGGAGTTTGTTGATACCATTCCCTCTCTTCACCATTTTACTAACAAGGAACTAAATAATTTTATCCTCATCCACTCTGCTCGTCTTATTCTGTGCTAAGTATTTTCCAGTCTAGAAAAAAATTAACATCATGTATAGCTGGGTGAGGTAGGAGAAGAGTTGAAAAATAAAGTTTCTGAGCATTTTTGTAGTCATGTACTTGGTTCCAGTCAAATGAAAGAAGGTTCACATCTGGTATTTGACTTGAATGAGAGCTACAATTTCTCCACCAGTGGTGCTGCCAGCACTTGGGTTCAGGTGACTTCCTCCATATTTTCTCATCATGTAAATGAATGCAATCATAAGTAATTTATGATTCTTGTAAGATACTATAAGTTGAGCAAAGTGTTCTCTTTTAAATGCAACAGAAGAGCTTTTTTCAGGCCACTGAAGGTATCTGATATTTTTTAATTTTTATTCCACCCTTTTTTTCCATTTTTAGGGAAGCAATGTAATGGAGGACCAAGATCTCTTGGAAATAGGAATCCTTAACTCTGGACACAGACAGAGAATACTCCAAGCAATCCAGCTTCTCCCAAAGGTATAATTTCTGTTATTATCCAAGTGAGGGAACTGACACCTACAGCTTTCATGATACTTAAAACAATTTTCTGAATGCCAATAAATGCAACTCTATACTCTGTATACTGGTTTTGTAGACATGTTTTTTTCATATGTGCAAATGTAGCATAGAGTAATGTCATTACATTGGACATAGATGTAAATGACAAATAGGGTAAGGGAGAGTAAAATCTGTAATTTGAACTGACAGCTGTTTAGAATTTATTTTAATTATTGTTTTACCTTTCAGTAAGGCTTTAAATGAATCCTAGATGTTTGTCTTTGCATAGCAGTTGGCCTGGAAATATTTTGCCCCTTATATAAGTATTCTTATAAAGCTTGCATGGAGCATTGTTTTCCTAATAAGTGACTTTCATGTAAGATGCAGAGACTTCCTGCAGATTTCTTATTTGATATGCTGCTGTGTACATGAATTTTACTTCTCAGCTATGGACAGAATAACTTGCAGTCATTTTTCCAATCAGTTTTTTGTACTAGCTGACTTAAACTATAGATTTTTAAATCAATGATAGAAAGGGATTTTTCTTCTGTTTTGCGTACCAGAGTATATCAGCAGAGGCTTCTACTAGCATTCCAAACGAGATATAATGGACCTAGCATGAAACATATATTTGATTTTGGAAAGCTTCCTGAGGAGAATGAAGAGAAGTAGATACCATTAAGACTCAGAATGCTGCCACATGTAATGCACATACTTGGTTCAAGGTACTAGGGCAGGAATAAAAGCTAGTGTAAAGTGTATGGATGTGTTCTGGGAGCAGGATGTGTAGAATAGTTGAGGTAAACAGTAGTTTTCAGTCTAGAGCATGAGACTGACATTTCTGGAAGATGCTTTTTGATGCATCTAAATGGATGGATTGCTTTTTAAAAGAGAACAAGAGTTTCTATTGTATGGGAAAAATTAGAAGTTGTGTACAATTTCTGAATCTGAATGTGTTAGTCAATCTATATATAGTAATATGAGTCTATTCACTGAAACAACAAAAATTATTAAAGACTATATATTCCACACACCACACACAGACAAGTGAGATAAATGGTATGAGTAGTGGGCTATATAAAAGTAGTATTTTGGGAATTACAATAGATATTTAAGGTTTAACTATGAATTTATTAATTTTTCAGAAATGTTATCATTCAAATAAAATTTGTAATCCCTGCTCTTAGCTAATGAAATATTTTTTCTATTTTTCATACTTCTTAGAAAAATCAGCTTTCTTGTATTCTTGTTCAAATTTTCAAAAATTACTGAATGGATTGTTAATATGTCATAATGTTAGTGCTGTCTGCACTCAGTAACTAGTCTTCATGAAACTTTGTTAATAATGTCTGCATGTGGAGTGTATACTAATGCTGAGTCCAGATTCTGTCATAAAACTCCAGCTGATATCTTTATAAAACTTGTTTAATGTGAGAAAGGAGGACAGAACCAAGATCTAGAGATATTCTTTGAAACATTTGAGAACAAGACAGTTATGGAGTTACTTGGAAGAATCAAGATATTCTGAAACAAAGATAATTAAGTAATACAGAACAGCTTGAAGCATGGACTGAATAATAGTGAGGTAGTCTTTAGCTCATGCTGCCCTGTTAAGCTAGAAGAAACAGTCCTTAAGGACCATGTTTTTAACATGTCATTGATACGAGAATGTTGCACCAAAACAAAGACAGTTGAAAGCTGAAGCTGTGCCTCGTATTTCTTCCCTTAAATGTCTCAGCAATGCAAGAGAACTTACATAGTAAAAATACAGAATTTCCTATTCAAAACCAAATTCTTTTGAAGGCACAACTGTCAGAATACTTATGGGCCCCAAAAATTTGTATCATGATAAGTTTTATCTAATATAACCCACACTGGCTGTATTCAGAACAGCTTGATGACGATCTAAAAAACTTTCACATACTGCAAGGGACTGTGAAACATTTCTGTATACCTATTTATTTGTTGGTAAGTTCAGGTCTGTCATCATGCATTCAAAATAGTGCATACCATCTAATTATTTTAAGGTCTCAAACTTTAATTGGATTCTCACTAATTTGGATCTCATTAGATAATTCTTTTAGTTTGTTTGTTTTGAACATGTACCTCTTTCCTGTTCCTCAGTTCAAAACTTGATGACTCCTTGTGTTTTCATATTTACTGACATTGCTGATGATGTTATTCTTAGCCTTACTATTAATCTTTTCTGTCTTCTGGTACTTTTTAACTCGGATATTAAGGTGGAAGTGCTTTAAAAAAACATCTGTGGAACAAAACTTCCTTAGAGCCATATACTTAAAATAAGGAACAAATCCATTATCAAAGTTTTAAAATGCTCTTTTTTTAAAGCTCTTTTTGTTATTCTCATCAATATTCACTTCTACAGCCTGAAAATGCAATGGGCACTAAGTGGCTGAAGACAAAGGCTGTCTTTTTTCATCCATAATTTCTGGCTTCCTAAAGAGTGATGAATTTGTGTATTTCAAATGCCAGTACCCTGCTTAGGAACTACTTTCTAGAGAGTGAAGTAGTTTTAAGTAAGAAAAACCCCACATATCTGTACAAATATAGATTAATTAATCATTGTAGTTTCTTATGCAGTGTTTAGTCAGTATAAAAAGGTATGTTTACCCAGATCTCTCAAAATATGTTTTCCTGATAAGTCTGTATTTCAGTAGAAAATTTCATAAGAGGGTAGACTTGTATACTTGTTAAAAGATAGAAATTTTTCCATTAGACTTCTGCTTTTCAAAATAGCCTTTATTTTTGTTGGATTAGAGCTAGTAGCCCAAATTCTTATCTTGCACTAATGTAATTTAAGTTATTCAAGTTTCACATTAATATTAACTAGAGAACTTTATGGCTTATTATTATTAGATAAGATTAAGACACTCCAGTGGAAATATAATTTGTAACGTTAATTCTTGAGATGAAAATATTTTATACATGACATCAGTCTTAGAGCAAATTTTGTAGCAGTTTGGTATTGCATTTAAGATTTTTCTGTGTGAAAAGAATGAAGTCAATAAATGGTTAGAGAAGGATTTAATGTATTTTATTAAAAGGAAGTTCAGGCATGTCAAGAGGTAGAGACAGCGTCTAAAAAGATAATGAAGTTTCAAGTACAAGAACTTAAGAAAAACAATTAATACTAATAAAAGAATTGTGTGAATGATATGCTTAATTGACTAAGAAACTAGTAGCAGTTGTGATGTAAAATTTTAGCCACACTTAATTGAGATAGGAGACCTAAGGAGCATTGTCAAGTTACTTCAGCATGTAAAACCTATGTGCACTTCTCAATGGGTTCCTCAAAACCTAAAATGCTTTTGAAAATAAGAAATATCCTAGCTTATCTGAGAACTTAGATAAGAAAAAGATTTGGTTTTGTGTGGGATGCTCAGTGTATGGCTCTTTCTCCCAGAACATAATGGGAACACATTCTCTCATTTGACAGATGGAAGATGTAAGCTGAAAGCAGCTTTCTCCTGGATTCAGAGCTATTCTTAAAGTATGCAGCTTGTTCCTTCCTGCACAGAGAGGTCTCAGCACAAAGCAAGTTTGGGAATCTTGTAGCAGTGGTGTGCAGGCAGCCAGCTTCTTTCCTGGATGCTCTGCAGGACCAGAAAAAAAGTAGGATATGAGCAGGTTATGAGCACATGTTCTCTGTGAGCAGTATTACATGAGCAGTAAAGCTGCACTTCCAAACAGTGCTGAATTTATTACTCATATGTAACACTCTTTTGTGCAAGCACAGTAAGTCTGGCATTTAAGAATGCAGAACTACTGTGCCTGTGCACATTAACTATGCTGTGTATGTAACAGAGAAAGACCGCATCATATGTTTGCTATTCCTGTATTTCTATTGACTTAGGCAACCAAGAGATTAGCAAACTGATTTAAAACCTCAGGTTTAATTCTCTCCCACTTAGCATGTATAAAAGGTAGATAATTCCAGCTTCCATTTGTAAAGACAATGTCTAAACTAGGAGAATCTGCAAATTGGTATTGCAGCGTTTATGACTCTGGCTCTGACTCCTTGGTTCTCATCTGCATGAAGTGAAGATGAAAACAGGATTCAAAGGAAATCCTTTCTACCTCCTTCTAATGCCTCTGGGAATTACTTTCCTGGTTTGCCAGTTGAACACCTAGAAAGGATCTGCAGGAATGAGATACATAAGAGCGTCTATCCACAGAAGCAGCATTTCTTCCTCAGGATTGGCCCTGCCTCCTCCTTCATCTGTCTCTGGTTGCTTCTACAGCTGGCCCACCAATCACTGCACAGAAGCATGGTTAGACACACCTCTGGACTCCTCACAGCAGTCATGAGGGCAGCAGACTTCTGCTATCAGGAATCTTTCAACTTTTTTACAGCACAAGTTGATGAACAGCATAATTTCCTTTGGGCCTATGGTATCTTTTGTGAAGCTGAAGAGATTGATAGGGATTTTCAATATCACAAAAAATAGCATTAGTAAAAGGTGGATGATGATATCATTGTTATAAAAGAAAAAAAAATAAATCAGCAAAGAGAGTTCTGAGCAAGACAACAGTAATTGAGGCAATTAAATCAGAAAAAGTATAAAGGAAGCAAAGGATACGAGTCATGAAGAATTAAGGTCAGTTGACAGCAAATACAAAGGTATACCTCCACCATCTGGTCCATGCACATGTGTGTGTTCTCTCCCATTGAAGGGCTGTGTGGTAAGGTTGTCAACCCCTTGATTCAAATTGTTGTGCTCCAGTTAGGGGTTGAAATGCATTTGGTGCATGACTGATGCTAATCTTCTGGTTTACCTTCCTCCAAACAGAAAGCTGAATAATATGTACCCAGACTATTCTGCAAAGCAAACCAATGCAAAGTAGAGACAATCATCAGATTACTTTTAAATCTGTGGCACCAAACCATAGTACTGTTGGGACAGAAATCAATCCCTGAGTGAGACAAAAAAACTGCAGTTGATAACATGCTACTAAAATTAAACAGGCAGAGCTACTCAACATCCAGCAAAGGATGAAAATTTGACTTTGGCGGTGTCAGTCTGTGCTACACAGTTCTTGAAAGCATGCCTGTAAAGCTCTAGCTCCGTTCACTGAAGTACCGACAAATATCCACGGGACTTCTTTAGAAATTATACTCACAGAAATTCAGTATCACAGGGTGTCAGGGGTTGGAAGGGACCTTGGAGATCATCGAGTCCAACCCCCCTGCCAGAGCAGGATCAT